>BQNB010199291.1:0-11071 GCA_026074375.1 Tanacetum coccineum
GTCCAGCCTCGTTGGGGATAAACGACCCGGGAACATTCTATACTACTTTTCGGTTTTATTGATTGTGTTTTTAGATTATATATTTTATTATATATTTTATATTATATATATTATATATAGTTTATAACAAATCAATTTTTGGCGCCGTTGCCGGGGATTTTTTGATGCCGGATTCTTTTGGCCTTCAATATATAAAGATGCCCACGAGTTGGTTAAAAACTGCGACTCGTGCCAACGACAAGGAAAATTTTCACAAAGGGATAAGATGCCTCAAAATTCCATCCAAATTTGTGAAATCTTTGACGTTTGGGGCATCGACTTCATGGGACCATTCCCATTTTCTAGAGGCAACAAATACATACTTGTGGTTGCCGATTACCTGTCAAAATGGGTTGAAGCGAAAGCGCTCCCCACCAACGACGCCCGAGTAGTTTGCAAATTTCTTAAATCTCTCTTTGCTAGATTCATCAGTGATCGTGGAACACATTTTTGCAATGACCAGTTTGCAAAGGTCATGCTTAAATATGGAGTCACTCATCGTCTCTCCACCGCGTATCATCCCCAGACAAGTGGGCAGGTTGAAGTATCAAATCGTGGTTTAAAAAGAATTCTTGAAAGGACAGTGGGCGAAAACCGTGCCTCTTGGTCGGACAAACTAGATGACGCTCTCTGGGCCTTCCGTACAGCGTACAAAACACCCATCGGGTGTACTCCGTACAAGCTTGTATATGGAAAGGCATGTCATCTGCCGATTGAGTTGGAGCACAAAGCTTACTGGGCCCTTAAAAATGCAAACTTTGATCTCCAAACAGCGGGTGATCAACGCAAAGTTCAGCTCAATGAATTAAGTGAACTGCGTGATCAAGCCTACGAAAATTCTTTGATCTACAAAGAGAAAACTAAGAGAATTCATGACGCAAAGATCAAAAACCGCGTTTTCAACGTCGGTGATCAAGTCCTCCTCTTTAACTCAAGATTGAAAATTTTCTCCGGCAAATTTCCATATGGCACCGTTGAGTTATCTCAGAACTCCGGGCCAAACTTCAAAGTAAATGGTCATCGTCTCAAGCACTACTTTGGAGGTGATATCCCTGCTATGGATATCCCTGACCTCCAAACATTCCCTAAGGACAACTGAATTCAGGGAATTGGGTCAAGCTTAGTGACCCTAAACAAGCGCTTCGTGGGAGGCACCCCATGCTTATCCTAGTTTATCAGTAGTAGTAGTAGTATGCTAGTTTATGAATAAGTGTTTAGTTGTTGTGAGAAGGCTTGCCTCTTTTCCATGTGTTGTGTTTTGTGCTGTATTGTCCAGGATGTCCCGGATTTTTGAAGCCTCTCGTGCTATTTGTCCTTCGATCACAAGAGCTTCACAATCCGTAGCTTCATTTGAGAATTCCAATATCCTAATCTTATCGACTAACGTTTATCTTTAAACATACTTCATAAACGGCTTAGGATTTAACATTGAGGACAATGTTTCATTCTAGTATGGGGGATCTTCGATTTGATTGTGCCTGCAGCCGTTGTTATCACGTAATCCCGTTTTACCACCAAAATTTCAAAAAAATGAAGAAAAAAAATTCAAAAATAAAATAAGTGTTTTGTCGCAATTTTGACTTTCCTGGGTAGAATAAGAGTAAATTTTGACTCGATCGAGCGTGTTGAGCTCTAGCTTGTTCCTTAACTTTTTAGACTAAGCGTTCTTGAATCGAACGAGCGTTGTTTGCGATCACGTAGTCTTTGATCCGCTAACATTATAGACTAGAGCGTTCTACCTCCGAATATTCACGAAGACCGAAAAATGAAGTGTTAATTAGAGTATGTACTAAACCATGGGTTTATTTGAATCTTAAGAGCTACAATGTTTAATTTGTCGCTTTTCCATAAAGAAACCCTACCCTGAATAATATACGTGCAACCTTTGGAGATTAAACTTAAATCAATAATTTTTAAGTAGTATATTAGCAAAAACTTTAGACTATCAAGTTCAAATATTATACTTGAGATTTTTCAAAAAGACGTTTTCCTGATGTGTACATAAAACCATGAGAAGAAAAATTCAAAAATATAATAAATAAAACAGTGAGGGTTGATAAAAGTGTTGCCTCCCCCATGTTTATCTTATACCGGATCACAACCGATGGTTTACAGACATCTAAAAAGAAAAGGCCCATAGAGTAAGAACAAAAGTCGAGACTGATAAAAGTTTGCTGTAAACTCTTATGCCGGCTCATCAAAACCCGATGTTGCAGCCTTCTAACATTCGAGAGGGTTACAAATTGCAATAGATGTCGATTCTGAATATAAAAACGTGTGATAATACAAAAGTCTCTTTTTGTAGAAATTCAAATGAAGCCTTTTATTGCGAACTTTGCGAGCTAATCTATTTTTAGTATATGTGCATACGGAAAACCTAGAGAGTTTTTGAAACCTAAGGTCGATGAGTCGCCGAAACTTAGTCTCTGGGGAAGATCGACGAGTGGAAAAAAGCAACAGCGTGAGATGAAAAAACAAAGCGTGACAAATTAGTGCAAACATTTGATTCCGAATACATGAGTTGCTTACAATTCAATTCTAGCAAAAACATGTCAAGAAGACATACCACCTACAGATATTAATCCATGTGGTCGGGAGCGAAGAAAAGTTCAAATACTCAACCCTAACTCATAATTACATGTGAATTTTCGTTTTTAAGCTAGTTTCTTATATGCGGAATACGAGAAAAGTCTTGAACGATGAATTATATCTTTTTGGGCATTCTCGGATCCAGTACTAAACACGAAAAACTAAGAGCCTGCGCACATTCTTTGTTCTATAGATCCCATTAACAAAGTTAGTCAAAATAACGATAAGTGGAAGTCCAAAACGTATCCCATTAATCATATCCTAGTTAAGCTGCTAATGTGACAACAAAATGAAAAAGATGAAAGCAAAAAGATGTTGTAAGATAAAAGTATTTGTTATAACAAAAAGTAGAGTGAGAACAGACTTTGAAGTCAGAATAAAGCGAATCGTAGGGAATTTCAAAACTTAATAGAGTACATATTAACTACCCCTTGATATAGATAACACGTTACATACAGTACCGCCTATTTTCTCGAGAGCTCAGATTTCTCATTTTAAAGATCTCTCGAATGGGTGACATTTGAGATTCCTAGTTTTATCTTAAAGCTTACTTCATAGCAATTGCATTGAGACAGCGGTAATACCATGTAAGGTGGGATTTTGAATGCTAGTTTTATAAACTATACACACACCTTTACCTTTAAAAACAAGTCACTTAAAATAACCAAAACAACCAGGACTAAAATGCCAAATACATAAGAGACCTATGTTCTATTTTTTGTATAGCTAACATTGTGTTGTGGCAATGATCGCGACACCGGAAATCAAAGAAATCGGACGAAACAAACCACTAGCACAAAAACGACCAAGGTAACCGGACACGGAGAAAGGAAAGCAGTCGTGGAAAAAGCGCACAAAGTCAAGACGAAATAAGCCCAAGAGTGAAAAAGTCAAAACGCACACCAGGAGTCAACTCCCGACTCCAATCTACACATCCTAAATCCAAAGTACCCACAAAGTGAAGAACGAAAAATAAGTTTAGGGCCAAATCATATGAGCCCAACGACCCCTAACTATTTAATGAGGGAGTTGAAGACAATACTGTAGGGACACATGCTCGTCCCATTCTTCCCAAAGTATTAATCCACAAGGGTCAGTTTGCCAACCTTAGAGAAGTTAACAACTTTACAAACAAGGATATGTGGTGATAATAACAAGATCTCACCCTTGGGGGTTATTCTTGTCAAATCCCAAACTTTCATAAACCACGGACGAAAATAGCAAGTGAACCATATATAACCATGATGGACAAGTGTTTTACATAAACCACAACCACACCACCCCCCATTTTTCTTAAATCACTGTATAGTATCTCTACAAAGAATTCCCGCCAACTTATAACCTCCCAAAACCAAGGTCCCTGTCAACTTCGTTACCCTCCCCAGCATCCCTCCAAACCATTCATACTCCTAGAACCCCACTCCCCAACACGGCACCAACTTATCCACATGGAGCAATCCAAAAAACCCCACAAATTACCCCCGCATCAAGGATTAGATTGAGACTTGGCACAAGATTCAAATTAAGGGCCAAAGATTTAGACTTATGGAGTCCACGTCTCACAAACTAACACAAGACGGATTTTTGGTCTACAAAGAAGTCACACAAGGAGAGAAGTACATACACGTGCAAACAGCTCCTAGCTTATTTTGCTAAAATAAAGCTTTTGTAAGCCCATTAAAGTGCAAACTAGTTAGTGTTATTTTTTTTTAAGTGTATAGTTTTTTTAGCACATTTTAGTTTTTCACTTAAAATACTTTGATGTACTTGTACTCACTTTTTAATCGCGACAAATTCATTTTAAATTTTCACATTGTGTGCTAAGTTACAATATTTTTTCCTTTTAAATCAATAAGCTCTTAAAAAACCACTTTCAAATCTGTTTTAAAAAAAACAAACTTTTATAACTACAAGAATTTAAGAAAAATATAAAAGAAAAAAAAAGTTACTGTTTGATAGCTAAGGATGAATGAGCAAAAATGGATGGCTCATTGGTATGCTTAGTATAGCTTATTTATAAGCTTGGGTAGGTTTTAGAGCTTATTTAGGTGGACATAATCCTGTTTTGAGCAGATCAAGGTATACTACCCTTTTAAAAATTTTTGCTTAAAAGTTACTGTATAGCAAGCTTATTCTCAGCATTTATTTGTGTACTTATTTTGCTTATTTTGCTTTTGCTAGCTTTTATACTTATATAAGAGCTTAACTACGCATTGTTCAATTCTCATCGACACCTGTGCCTACTACATTTAAAATTGTGCTAAACTAATCTTTTAAAAGTTTCTAAATCCCGTTTTTCAAAATATAAAGGATGTTTAGGGTTAAGCCCAAAATTGGGTCAAAATGTTGAAAGGTTGGGTTGGTGGCACATTGCACAACCTGGCTAAGTGCATTACTCATTTGAGCTTGGTTTTCTAAAGGTTATAAGCAAAAAAGTGTAATTTAAGTTTTATCCAAAAGTTAGCTAAAAATATTCAAAGTCAAAAGAAAAAACCACATTAAACACAGTCTCTTATAAAGAGAGATTAATTAGCTTGTATGTTTAAAGAGTCACTAATTAATACCTATTTGCATTTTGAGTCCTTAATTATTATCTAGACCATTTTCAAAGTAGATTGAGGTCCTTTTGTTTACTTAAGTCTAAACTGCCAAATATTTGTTGTCACTTTTTAAAAGAAAAAGCTCTTTTTCAAGAACAAAAATCAGCATGTTTAATTTGTTTTTAGAAAATGGAATCTTGAATATAAGCTCTTCATAAGCCCCTTGTAATCTGTTTACACTTTATTTTTCATTTTGAGCTTATTTGACAGCTTATTTTAAGCTGTCAAATTAAGCCCTTTTTTTTAGTAAATTTTCCCCTGTGCTAGGCTTATTTTCAAGCCCATTTCTTTAGCTTATTAGTTTACGTCCACTCAAGCTATTGGCTTTCATGGAAAGCCAGTAAGCTCTTTTATAACCTCCCTTTATTTCAGACCTTAGGACCCTCTCTTTGTTGCTTATTTTTAAGCCCACAAAGTGTCCCTAGCTTTCTTTCTTTCAGCACCATAGCTTATAGCTTATTTGAATTTTAGCTCTTCTGTCTGTTTAATCTAGCTTATTTGTATTCATAGTGCTTATTTAGTTTATTGGGGGGGGGGGTTTAGCTAATCTCTTTTTGCTTAACGTCAGATTCCTTATCCTTATAAGTTTTCTTGCACTTTTAGCATTTGCTAAAGTCCCATTGCCCTAAAGCTATTTTTGCATACTGCGTTTGAGCATTGACTTAGCCTTTTTCAGCTTATTTAGTTGCTACATTTTAATTCATAGTGCTTATTTAGGTTAGGATAGACAATCCCTTTCAGTTTAGTTGTTCAAATTCTAGCTTATTAGTCCAAAAAGTCAAAAAGGAAAAACCATTTATTGCCTTAAGCCTTGATTTAAAGCAAAACGCCAAACAAAAAGCCCTTTGTTACCCGCTATATTTTTAGCATTTCTCTCAAAAAGAGACGTAGTTATTGAAAAAATGAACAAGCTCAAGGTGAGCTTAATCAAAAGTTGGTAAAAAGTTTTAATGAGAAAAAAAGGTGAGATTAGTTGCTTGTGAATGGGAGAACCTGGGTGAGCAAGACTCAAACCCGGGTCTCACCCTCAATACACCCCTTTTATAACCAAGACCCTTACCGCTGTGCCGCCTTCTTAGGAGAGTACGATGTCTAAACGTATAAGAGAAGTCAGGCGGCGCAATATGGATAACACTTAATATCTAACCTATGAAATTTCACTATCTCCGTGTTTGCCTATAAAGACCATCTCGTCCTAGCGAGTGCGACGAGCAATCAAATCTCACCGTCGACGCGCATCAATTCTTCTCATAATCTTAATCTATCTAGACGAGAATCTAGTCAACTCACCTCACGAGGAAATCTTACGAGAAACAAATATACTCTATTTAATCTTATTTTCATCAGTAATCGCATATTCACTCCAAAAACCAAGTTTCATCAGAGTAATTTCAGATTAAACATTCTAATATCTTCTTCTTCGGTTCAAAAAAGTTATTAACAACACATGATACATCAAGACAAAACACTCACAACAACCAAACTACCTAACAACACAAAATTCTCATCTTTTTTCAATATCTTCTTAGAAATATTCCTCTAATATAGCGTCCCTAAACAATTTCCTACCGCGCACACAGCGGAGAAAACAAATAGAACAAAGTTTTGTAGAGAGTTAACATTTTGAGAGCAAACACATTCTGCGAATATTATTCAAACGACACAAACTGGAAATCTACGAGGTACGCATAACTCATGCGTCTACTTCTGCAACTCGCATTGTCTTGTGTGGTCAAACAACACTCCGTTTTCAGTACTATTCCATTTTACATTCTTCATCATAAGTCCCTATAGTAGATATTAGGAAGTAAAAATTTCTTTGTTAGAGACTAATTTTTAAGATTTTTAGGTTTTGGACCCCTTGTTCGGATTCCTACTCTGTTTTTTTCAGCTAAATTTCATAATTTTTAGGTTTTTCTCAATCGTTTTTGTTTGTTATTGATTAATTTAGCTTTCTACTCTCTTAAATCATTAATCTCATTCAAACTCCAATTTTCCGACTGTATCGATTCTCCAACACAGCCTCGTTGGGGATAAACGACCCGGGGATATTCTATACTACTTCCTGGTGTATTCAATGATAGTTGTTATTTTAGACATAATTAAATATATATATTTTATATTCTATTATATATTATATATATAAAAAGGTGTTGGTTTAAAGTCAATCAGACAGCGTCGCAAGCATAAAGCGACGCCGTCGTGATCTATCTAGTGACGGCATCAGAAAATTGATGACGGCATCAGGACGTAACCGACTTAAATCAGACCTAGAAGATTCTATCTTGTGACGGCGTTGCGACTACAACTGGACGCCGTCGCAGCGATTTCTCTATATATACAAAACTGAATTTAGGGTTTTAAGTGTGTAACTTTGTAATAACATTGGGGAGCTGACACGTATTTTTGTCACTTTTATTCTGCCGATCTTTAGGGCTTAAAATCAATATGTAACTTACCTAATTCAAGTTTTAATCAAGTAAGATTTATTTATTCGTTTACTGCCATTCAATATGTCTCCAATCAGTGATGTCTAGCGTTTTCTCCGCGCTATTAGATCTAAATTTTCTTGCTTTCTTTATAACAAGTTAGGCTGTGTATTTACTTTAATGTGCATAAAGTTTAATTTTAGATGCCTTATTACTGTTGCTGTCTTGAGGTGATTGTGCGCGTTAGGCTATAGAAAAATATCCATGTGATATTAAATAGGCATAGTACGTCAGAGGGAACGCGAGAAGTGTAGAAGAGGACACCATCAGTAACATATTTCATACTACCTTACCACCAATATGGTTTATCCCTCTTAAGATATTTCAATAGTGCATTTATAATTACTACTCTTAGGGCCTTGTAATGAGTCTTCATACTACCTTACTGTGTGTTGCCATACGGAATAGAAAATAAGACGGCAGGTTTCGTGTAAATTCGTTCATGACTTAGGAAATAATAACACAAACATCACGAGTGTGACAAGGCAACAGGATTAGGAGAAGCAATCTAATGAGTATTGCATGATTAAGTAGAATACATTTAATCTTATCATAAATTAATATCCCATTAGTATTTACTTAAAAATAATTAGTATAATCAACCAACCTCTAAATAACCATTGATTTTTACTGCTTCAGATACAATATCAAAAATACACAAATAATCTCCTTATAAACGCCTGTATATCTCGCGGCTTCAAGCCCTGTATATCTGGTCCTATCCCGAACTTAAATCCCCAAGAGAAACGGAGTGGACCACTCCCCTAAGTGTCCTATGCATATCCTTAATGCATACAACAGAAATGAGCGGTACTCACTACGCCGTAGAGGAGTTGAACATCTTTCTAGTTTAAGATCAATACGACTACCGCCTCCCCACAACATTCTGTCATTGTACTACAAATCCCGAGAACGACATGGTACTTACCACATACGCAATTACTAAATATTACTGGAATATAAAAAATTTAAATGCTTGTAACACGCACACATAAGGTATATTTGGGCCCGCTGCCGTAGGGTGATTGTTTTAGTTGTTTGCATATTGTTTGCTTGTTCTTGTGCATCCTACGTGTGTTTAAATTCCTTGAAATCTCTTAAAATCATCTTCTGCTGCTGCAAGTACGACGCACATCTCTATGTGCGCACTCACACTATCCCCTTTTCTTGTTTCTTACTTGCAGAATAAAACTTGTAGGATGTGTCGATTCACACCAAACGGCCGCTACTTGTCTTGTGAACTTGGTTCATCTCTTGAGTGAATAACTTTTAGTGAGTAACACAAAAACCCAAAGTGCTAGTCTCGGGTAAAACATGTGTTTTGTTAATCTCTTAGTCTGTTTGATATTTCTCTTGAATTGCATCTGTAAAAAAAAAGATGAAATTTCAGAAAATTTGCAGTAAGTACGCCGCACTTCTTTCGAAATGCGCCGCACTTTGCACCTGCATACAAAAAAACATTTTTGTATAAAAATAAACTGATGCATTGTCTTTTTAGGTTATGTGAATACTTGTTAAATATTTTTATTTGCTTATGCATCTTAGTTTGCTTGTTTACGTGTGTTTGTTTGCATTATTATGTAAAAATATTAAAAACTATAAAAATCTAAAAAGAGTTTCATTTTTTTTAGTTCTATTTTCTGTGTGTTTGTTTGTCAGTATTTGTTTATATATGTGTTATGTAAAATAATAAAGTGTGAAAGAGAGAAAAAAAACATGTTTTCTGACATAATAAAACCGCCGCACATGTGTTTGTGTGCGGCACACTTTTTAAATTTTTACCGCACCAATATTTTTGAATATTTGAAAAAATTATAAAAAATTAGGTTAAAAGTACGCCGCACTTTCTTTCTAGTGCGACACACTTTTGTTCTGAAAAAAAATTATAAATAAAAATTAAAAAAATTAAAAAAATTAAAAAAATAATAATAATAGAAATTTTGTAAATTATTGTTTTAAACCTTAAATAATAATTATGTGTTTGTATTAAAACAAAAAAAAATTAAAAAAAAGTAATAAAAAATATAAAATAAAAATATATATTTAATTTTTTTTATTACCTTATATAATTATTGTGTGCTAAAAATATAAAAAAAATAAAACCCAAATATTTTTTTTAGTTGTTAAAGGTTTTCGAACCTTGTGTGTGTTTGTCCATAAATTAAAATTTCCAAAAAGATTTTATTTTCAACTTTATTTTTGCTTCCGTAATGTAATTTGAATGCTTGAATACTAGTTATTATATTTGCCTTTCTATTTTAATTTTCATTTCTTTGTGCTTCGTGTGTGCTTGTTTTAGTGAATTATGTATAAAAAAAATAAAAAAAATCTAAAAATATATACGATTTTGAACTTTGTGGGTGTGTTCGATGGAAACCCTCACGAGACTATAACTCGTCCACTCGGGCCACCAAGGGGTTTAAAGGCATGTTGCATGCGCTAAATGCAATCGTGGTGCCTACGAAAGTGTGCTTTAGTATTTTACGGTTTTTGTAGTTTAGTTAATTTGCAGATTAAATAAAAAAGGTGGAGCTTGGATTGGTGGTTGGAATCTTATCACTTGGGGGAGTGATATATTTGAATTATAATATTACATGTGGTAGAATACACATGACGGCGTTCTGTTTCGCGTCGTATCTTTCATAATTCAGCCAAGAACTTATAAGCCCCGGGAAGTTTCATTTCTCTTATATTTATTTTTCCCTATTATCCCACATTTAAGTTATTTTCTGATTACGCATAATGCTCAAGTTAAGCGTGGGGGGAAATGAATTGAAAAATCAGACTCATTATTAATTTGTAACTTTTGTTCGCCCTCGGTAATTTAAAAATCTAATTTATTTTTAAATCTTTTGCCACTTAGGTTAATATATTAGAATAAAAACGTAGTAAATAAATAAAGCTTTGAAATCAGATATGTGTCCCGATTGATAAAGCAGATCCGACTCGGGATCGATGACATTACTTGCGCATTTATACCAATCACAAAAAAAAATGTAATGTTCGCCTTTAGATCTTAAGGAATTCGGGTATCCATCTTTGATACCTAAGATAATTTTGGCCTTTAGCTTTCTCGAGTTAAGGTTTGAATGCAACTGCAAGTGTCTCATCCGTCGTTACGGCTGTGTATTTGTAATTTGTCGCCTTTTCTGGAGCATTGATATCGGTTTAAAATTATATGAGTGTGCCGGTGATTTATTGATTCTAGAACTTGTGCTTGATAATCATTACGAGACCGCAGTGAGATCACGTTCTCGTGATAAAGAGGAAACTTAGGATTTAACCCAAATAGCCATTCCATTGAATTATATTCTTTTAGCTAATTACACTGATTAGCTAACCACCCAAATAAAA
>BQNB010199292.1:0-11071 GCA_026074375.1 Tanacetum coccineum
CTTAAATATATGATTTATGTCGGGAAGAGAAATTCACAAGTTGTAATTATAAGTAGTCTTAGCATCTTAGCTCGTACTTAACGGTGATCTTATTTTTAAGCTTAGCATGGGAAAAGTGAAAAATCGGGGATGATGAAGTTATCTTTTAGACACTTAATTGTGCTTTTTGTTCTATGATCCTTAAAGTTACCAATGAGGTAATGAAAACAATACATTATGTCAACACAAATAAGTTGTAGTTAGGTAGTTAATTATCAAGAAAAATCATAAAAAGAGAGAAAAAAAAAGTTTTGAAAATGGGAATTCGGGTGTTTTATAACTTGTGATCTCTTAGCTCTCTCAGCAAAAACCTTTGCTACTTTTCAAAGGTTTAGTTTGGGGAAGTTTTGAGATATTTGGTTATAAGGCATGTGATATTGCGTGAGGACACACAATCGTTTAGTTTGGGGAATTTTGATAAGTGTAAAATACACATATCTGTTAACACCTAAAAAGACCCTAAATGAACCAAAACAGACCAAAAATGGCAAAAATATGTTTGTATTTGTGTTTTGTGTGTGCAGGTACGGATATATCAAAAATCACAAGAAAACCGTCAAAAACGGGCAAGCACGGACACAAGAACGGAAGAGTGAACAAAAGCCAGAAGCCAAAGATGCAAAGCCGAAGCCAGAAAAGTCAAACCCACAGTCAAATCCAGTCAAACATTGGTCAACCAATAAAAGATAAAACCCAAAAACATTCCATTTTCACCCTTCAAGTTTTACCAAAGTCCAAAAATATCCCCTCACCTCTTATTGGGCCTTAAAAACCTTAATGGGCCTGAAAAAAACCCTAAAAATCTATACCCGGATCCAAGCCCATAACCAAAAGCCCAAAACCCTAGCCCATTCACCTTTTTATAAACCACAAGGGCCGATTTTGCAATTTCTGAAACTAGTTTATTACTACAAAAAGAGAAATGCAAAGAGAGGGGCCAATTATGCTAATGAGTCAAAATTAAAACTGAATTTACCCAATTCAGTTATACATGGGCGCCAAACGTGAGCACTATTTACCCGTCGTCCCCATCTTTACCCACGGTCAAAATCAAAGGGCAAATACAAATTAAGGGGTGCTTAGGTCAATTCAAGAGCTCGTTTATAAGATGGTAGGGAGAGATTAGTCAAATCACGCTTCTCACTAGCTCACTCTCAAGCTCAAGCCGCGTGGAGATGGAGAAAGCACACATATTGGTGGGTTTTTGCACTAAACTACTCACAAAAGAAGCACAAGCTGTCACATCAAGGAATGACAGCTTGGCAATCCTCAAGTGTCCACATTCAATCCAACGGCCAATATTTGTGATCCAATCATTGAAGGAAATGGAGGGATGAGATTAGAAGGAGTGTAGAGCAAGGCAAGGGTCTGGAAGCTTCACCAAATGGCTATAAATAGGCCTCACCTCTCACACACACACTATCTAGGTTTTTAGTAGCTTTTAGTCTAGCTTAATTTCGTATTTTTCTTAAATGTAATTTTCCTTAAATGTTTTGTAATCTCCTTTTTAAGTAATGTAATCAGTAACTTTAATTAATGAAATTCAGTTTAAAGCTCTTTAAATCTTACTTTTAAGCTCTCATTTAAATTCTCAAATATTAAGCTAAAGCTCAATAAGCCCTCATAAGCTCAAATTCAGCTCTAATGAGTCTATAAGCTCATAATAGAGCTTAATCTTCTTTAATCATACTTTTATTCTTAAAATCAGTTTAAGTATTGATTTACCTTTACTTGTGGACTTATGAGCTTTTTGGAAGGGGATCTTAACTTGGAAGAGATCCCATGGACTTATACCCTAGCTTATTAATAAGCTAGGGAGCTTGTAGCTGCCAAATTTGGTACCTCTTGTTTAGCTAGAGGTTAAAGTAAGTTTCCTTTGTTGCTTTTATAATTTGCATTTAATAGTTCATTAGTATAGATCTTTGCTTATTTGCCTCATTGCTTATTAATTTGCTAGCTAATTGTCTTATTTGTGCTTATTTATCTCTTCTAGTGCTTAGTAGTTATAAATCTTCATCTGTTTTTAGCTTTATAGATATTAATCTTAGAATTTCAGTTTCTGTCTAAAAAACCTAAAAACCAAAAATATTAGATAGCATAGTTTAGATCTTTGATTTCTAGTTAAATTCAGCTGTTAATTCATGTTTATTAAGCTTGTTTTAAGCTCATAGTTATCTGGTATTTAGGTTATGTCAATTAGATTTCATTAATCATATGCTTAGTCATTCAGTCAATACCCTTAAGGAGTGTTTGGATCTAGCTTCTTGACCTCATTAAGTCAATGGATTTTGTGCAAAACACTTGAGTCAGTTTTAATATCACTTAAAATCAATAGGAAAACAGATTTCAAGAGTTAGACTTTAATTTTCAAAAGGTTATGGCTTAATTTTTCTTCTTAGCACCAGGGTACCTTGTGCCTTTCTTTTTGCTTGTGAAATTTTGATCCAAAGCCCTTAAGGCTTGGATTTTGCTTGCATTGTGTTTATACACACTCATTTGAGTGTGTTTAAGGTAGTGGTAGTCACTAGGTTTGGCTGCATTTTGGTTTTTGTGGTATAACCAATTGCACCAGCAGTACTAACATAAGTTAGTACTGCTGATATTTAAGAACCAATTTAAGCCAGCAAATTTAGGATTTAGTAGCTTATCTTTTGGCATTTTATAGTTGAGTAATAGCTTAATATAGATTAAGATTTACATTTTATTTTCTAGCTTATTTACCTAGCTTAATTTAGCTGTCAAAGTCACAAAAATTCAAAAAGCCAAAAATAGTAGGTTTAAGATTTAGGATTTAAAATCTGAATTCTAGCTTAAGGTAGTAGTTTTTATTGCTTAAATAAGTTAGTTTATAAGTAGCTTAATAAGTTTTCAGAAGCTCATAGTCTAGATTTGCTTTTTGAGTTTTTTAGCTTATCTAGATTTTGTGTTATTTGGCTTATTCAATAAGTTTGCTTAATTCATGATCAATTTCAGTAGCTTAAAAGTAGTTTAAGCCTTTATTTCTTTTCATTTATAGATTAAGCATATCATAAGCTCATTAGAACTTCTTTCCTTTTTCATTTTGAACTAATTTTGAGCTTTTTATAGCTTATTTTCTAAAACCAAGGGTTAAGCCCTCCTTTCTGAGGTCAGCTTAAAAATAAGCTCTTATTGAGCTTATTTGTGATTTTCAGCCCAAGTAGCTTTTATTAATTATGTTCCCACTAGCTTCCTTTACAACTTTGCTCTTTTAAGTTTTTGATAATAAGCACTTTTCAAATCTCAACTTAATTCGGGCCTTATTGGACTTAGTTTGAAGTCGGGGTAGGACCTCAGGGGTTGGATTTGAAACATTTGGATTTAGTTGTTTGCTCAGTTAGCCCTCCGTTAGTTTGTCAATTGCACTGTTAGTCCTTCAAGGACTAATACTATTAGTCCTTCGTTAAGTTTTAGTTAGTTTAATTAATTTTAATTAGTAATTAGGGTTTATCTTTTAATTAGTTTAATTAAGGTTTAAATAAAAAGTAAAAATTAGGGCTTTTATTTTTATAAAATTTCTGCACACTTTCTTTATTTAGTGTAATTTTTATAAAATTTTTAGGATTCTATTTTTAATAATTTTATTATTTTTATAGTTTTTAAGTAGTTTAAATTTTAGAAAAATCATATCTTTTAATCTAAAAAGCCAAAAATAGTAATTCCTTTTTCTAAAATTTTATTTTTACTTAGTTTACTTAGGAAAAATATAATTTCAATTAATTTCTATTTTTTTTATTTTTAGGATTTAATTAGAATTAAATAGTTTTTAATTGATAAAAAATTCAAAAATAATCAAAAGAATGTTTTTCTTTTTCCTAAAATTTTCTTTTGTCCTATCTTAGGTTTAGAATTTTAGTTTACATTTTTAGGGGTTAAATTTTAGTCTATTTGCTTAATTTTCGCGTTTTATTTGTTTTCCGTATTTGTTTAATTGTTTAATTTGCCTTTAATTTTCAATTTTAATTGTTGCTTTTTATTTAGTAATCATAGATCATCAAATCATCTATTTTCTTATTCAAATCATAATCCAAGCTTAAACGAGGTTTCAATTTCACTAGTCGTTGGGGAAACGACCCGGGTGATCATATTTGCCCGGTTTAATATACGTATTATATATTATATTATATATATTTTTTAGAGTGAATTTTACCGTGGGTAACTTGGTAATTTTCTTAATTGCTCTTAGGTTTATATTATATTGCGATATATTTTAGGTATATAAAACTGCAATCACTTATTAAGTTCTAAATTTAAGCTTAAAAAGTGTTAGAAAAGACAAAAATAGCAAGTGTGTAGTCTGACATGTGCATTTCATTCTCTTTAACTTATTTTCTTAACTCAAGTGCTTAATTCATGATTATTTGAGCTATTAGAATGTAGGTCTTTGTCTCTTTTCAATTTCCAGCTTAACACTTTTGCTTATTTTTCCTTAAATTTAGCTTAAAAGGTAGTCAAAGGTCCTTTTAGTTGTTTCTTTTTAAGTATACTGTCTTTACCCCTTTAGTTAGCTTTCTAGCTTATTTCATTAGCTTATTTTGAGTCACTAGAGCTTATTAGGTATAGGTTATTATATGTTTTAGCTTATCTTAGTTTCTTAGTGCTCATTTAGTCCTAAAGTGCCAAACAGTTTTATAAGCTAAAAAGCTTAGTCTGTCTATTTTAAATGCTTATTCTGAGCTTATCTTTAAGTTTCATAAAAAGTTCTTATTATAGAAATTGCTTATTTTCATGTGTTCTTTCAGTTTTTGTAAAAAGTTTTCAAAAATAAAAATAATTTTTCAAAAAGGAAGCCATGGGGGTCGAACCCATGACCTCCCCCTTTGAACACCAACGCCTCACAACACACACTCAATGCCAACTGCCCTAGGGTCTTTTTCAAACTATCTTTGTAACATTTAATTTATATAGTCATTTAGCCAGTTTTGCTTATTCTACCTTATTTGCTTATTTGCTGCTTATCTTTTAATCCCGTTTTCCTGTTTTTATTTTTCTTAGAATCTAGATGCTTTAAAGTACTTTCAGTAATTTTTCTAAAAATTTTAGGATTAATTTTCTATTTTTTATCAATTTTTTAGACTAAATTCGTTTTTAATTCATAATAAAAAAAAGTCAAAAAAAATATAATTCTTTTTCTGAAAATTTAATTTGTCATTTAGGATTTATAAAAATTAGATTTGAAATTGTAGGGTTTAAATTAGATGTAGATGCTTAAATGTCGCGTTTTTAATTTCCGTTATCGTTTTCGTGTTTAATTTCTTAAATGCTTTATATGTTTTCATTGTTTACTAGTCTTTACATATTTTATGAATTTTCATTAGTAGAATTAGAAATCAAAATCAAATCTTTGAAACTATTCAAATCACGCGATCACGAATGTTACCGAATTTCAATTCACGCTTCGCCGAGGAAACCACCCGGGAGGTTTTTGAAATTGATTTGGTTAAAAGCGATTTTCTAGAACCCGACGGAAATACTATACTATATTATTATTGACTTATCCTTATCAATTTTTGGCGCCGTTGCTGGGGAAGCCATGTTACGATTTTCGCGTTCCGTTCAAAGATTACTGTTTTCAAGAACCTTCCTCGTGAAGTTATTGCTTTCCATTTGTAAATATTTTCTTTTATTATATAAACATAAAAATACAAAAAAAATTTACACTTCTATTTTTATTTACTTTTCTTTTATTTTAATATTAAAAATAATCGTTTGTTAATTGTCGTTTCGGCTCACCTCTAGATTACGAGCTATAAGAGAGGTATAAGGCGGGTTGATCCAACGATCTTCGACCCTAAAGGAGAAGGGACACGCTCCCCTTGGTCTTCATCTCAGCCTTTCAATCATTGCTAATCATTGGATCCCCTTTCTAAACCGTTAGATCAAAATGAGCACACGGATTGCCAGCGTGGCAATCCATGGTTTGATCCCTCTCTTGTGCTTCTTTTTGCCTTGTATTTAGTGTAAAATCCCACTTCAAAGTGTGTTTCTTTTTAATCCACATGTCATTCCTTGATCCTTCTTGACCAATCATAGCTGAGATGTGACGTTTTGCTTTGCTGAGCTGTGGCTTAGTACTTGGAATCTTCTTTTGGCCACGTCAATTGCATTTTACCCTTTGTTTTTGTAGTATAGTGGTAAGTATTCCCGCCTGTCACGCGGGTGACCCGGGTTCGATCCCCGGCAACGGCGCCAAAAACTTGATGTAATATTTTAAATACGTATAATAATATAACGATAATGAAATTCCTAAACTACCCTTGAGGACAAAGGTAGTAAGAAAAATCACACGAAAATATTCTACGTAAGAAACCGGTAAGTGATTACCGGGTCGTTTTCCTAAAGACTTATGAAATTGAGACCTCGTTTGTTATTTGGACAATGATTTGAATGGGATTTCAAAGATTTTTGATTGATTATCTAATTCTACAATTAAAACAATTAAAACATTCAATTAAAAACAATTAAGCAACTAGACAATTAAACAAATACGGGAATTAAAGAAACGCGACTATTAAAACCCTATTTTATCAAAACTTAATCCTAAAATTATTTTCTAAACTTTTTCTAATCCTATTTTACTATTAAAAAGGAAAAGCTAAGGAAATTCTAAAACGAGAGTGATTAAAAATTAAAAACGAAGAAAACGAGAACGGGGATCAAATCCCGTTCTTTAATAAGTGATTTTATTAAATTTTAACCCTACGAAAGAAATTTTTTAACCTAAGCCTAGAAATTGATAAAAGAAAATTTTAGAAAAAAGAAAATTATTTTTTTATTTATTTTTCTATTTTTTATGAATTTTTAAAGATTTAAATAAAGAAAAATGACTAAAAATAGCAAATGTAATTCTAAAAATCTAGAAAAATTATAGAAAGTGTAAAATAAGATGACTGATTTTATAAAAATAACTACTAAAAATAAGCTAAACAAATAAGCCCTAATAAGACGAAAATAAGCTACGGCTTTTTTAAGGAAAAGGAAAATGAAAACGTGTATAAAGAATAAATGAGGGAGAGTATGATTGGATGAGCTATTGAAGCACAATGGTTACTATGTGTTGAGTGTGGGACGTGTGTGTGCTATAAGGGAGGTCATGGGTTCGAACCCCATGACTTTCCTTTTTCCATTTTTATTTTTTTATTTTTGAAAACTCAAAAAGCAAAGTTGTAAAACTAATGAAGACTAACAGATTTTATAAAAACAGTTATTTTAGAAAACCTGAAATAAGCTAGAAAACTGCTTAAAGAAACTAACAGATTACTTAACTATATTTTTTACTTTTTTCAAAACTTAATAAGCTCAAAGAATGAAATAAGCTAACTCTAGGACTAATTAAGCTATTTATAAGCTAAGCCTAACCTAATAAGCTAATCTAAGCTAGAATTAAGCACAGAACACAAGCCATAAGCTGAATTATCAAATTAAGCACTTTGGTGACTTAGCATACCAAAACAGACAAACAGGCACTTTTGTGCTTATTTTTAAGCACACAAACGGATCCTTATGGAAATAAGCCTTACACCTATTTAAACATAGACCAAAAAGCTACCTGAAACAGCTTTTAAAACAAAGTTTGAAAATCAGGAGCTCAATGAAAAAGCTGGTTGAAAACAGCTGAAACACTCAGAACATGCTGATTGGATTTTTGGCTTTCAAAAAGACAAAGTGCTATATTTGAGCTTAAAAACAGATGTGTAAATAAGCAGGTATCCAACTTTCATCTCCTAATGCTTTCATGTGACAATCTTCTTAGGTTCTATAGATTAGATATAAAATAGAGAAGTTACTTTGGTTTTGGGCTATCGTGAATCTAAGAGGACTGATGGTTGAGTGGATTTCCGCTAGAATAACAGTTTCTAAGGGATGGTCCTTGGATTCGATTCCTTAATATTGACTATTTCGTCAATCTCTAATGTTTCACCCTCAACAACATTTTCTAGGTTTTTATTTTCAATTTCCATAATAGCTTCTTTTTCATCTAAGTCATCATCCACCAAGAGTGATGTCTTATAAGGTGGAGGAGTTTCATCGAATGTCACATTGAGTGATTCTTCGATTTTCCTAGTGTGTTTATTAAGAATGATACAGGCTTTACTATTTTGCGAGTATCCTAAAAAGACACCTTCATATGACTTTGGGTCAAACTTGGTAAGTTAGTCTTTGTGGTTGTTTAAAATGAAGAACTGCTTCCCAAAAACTCTAAAATAGTAGATAAGGTTTCTACCCTCAAGTATCATAAGTGTTTTACTAGGATAGTTCTACTTAAGGATTCGGTTAGAGAAATATATGTTGAGTAACTACGGCGTTACATACCACAAACTATTGTGTGGTAAATGATTGCTCGTTCAACATTGGTATCTACTCATTTCTTGAAGTGTCCTATTTTTCCTTTCAACTACGCCATTTGATTGAGGAGTGCGTGGAGCCGAGAAGTTATGAGTAATACCATTGGCATTACAAAACTCTCCAAATTTCACTTCATTATCAAATTCTCTACCGTGGTTAGTTCTTATTGACGCTATTGTACATCCTAATTGGTTTTGGATTTTTTACTAAATATTTTGAATTGATCGAAAGCTTCGGTTTTATCCTTAAGAAATCTAGTCCAAGTGTACCTAGAGTAGTCATCTACTATGACTAAGGTGTAGCGGTTTCCTCCGTAACTCATACGACGGATGGACGAAAAAGATCCATGTGGAGAAGTTCTAAGCATCTAGTCGTTGAGACTATGTTCTTAGCTTTGTGACTAACGTGAGCTTGTTTTCCAAATTTGCAAGCATCAAAAAAATGTTGATCAAACTTAAGCTTAGGTAAGTTTCTAACTAATTCCTTAGAAGCTAACGATTGAATAAGACGCATATTAGCGTGACCTAATCTCCTATGCCACAATGTGGAGTTTTCATCAATCATTGCAAGACATATTTTGTCTTTTGGCTTATTTCCTAATTTCATCACATACAAGCCTTTCTTCCTAATACCTCTACCTATGACTTTACCGTCTTTAGTGATTTCACTATCATGTTCAAAAAAAGTTACTCTACATTTATTATCACATATTTGTCCTACACTTAGCAAGTTAAATCCTAAATTATCAACATGTTCTATATTATCTATTTTGAGAGAGTCATTAGAAATAGTACATTTGCCAATAATGTTACCGCGAAGATTACTACCAAAAATGACGTTACCTCTATTGTATGCTTTGTAAGTGGAGAAGAGCTTTCGATTGCCCGTCATGTGCTTGGAGCATCCACTATCCTTGATCCATTCGTCGGGCTCCAAGTCGACTCCAAGGCATATCTATTTATATAAGACAATAACTCGAACATTTGGTCCCCAATATCTCATGGGTCCAAAGTTGTTAGTGCCAAACATCCCTTGCAATTGATTGGGGTGTGAGAACGGAATATACATTTCCCATGGCATGTAACTTTGACGTGGAAAGTTGTTCCAACTTATGTGAAAGCCATGAGGTTGGTTTTGTCGACAAACATGTCTTTTTGGTTGCGGTGTTTTAGGACGAGAATAATTATTATTGACTCTTCTAGGAGGTGGAGTTTTTAATCTAAAATTGGTTTTTGAAAATCCAACTCCGGGCTTTGTCAATGGTTTATAAAATTGTTTGACTTTATATTCACTAGCCACAGGAATTTTGACTTTGTTTACAATTATGTGTTTTGGTCTAGGACCTAAAATGGATTTTTGAAAAGACACACTTCTCTCAGAACGAGAAGTTGCTGGTGGCGGTCCCATATTTATTTTGGGGGCCGCCTGAACATTAAGGGGGCCGCCCATAATTATGGGACCTCCATCAAAACACGTCTTTTTCTAAGCTTTTACAAATTTTATTTCCTTAGTTTCACTAGATGATGCTTCAAATGAATTAAACCCCAAACTTAATTTATCACCGGAGGGTTTTTGATTACTTAACATTTCATTCAAGCAATGTGTACTCTTTTCAAATTTGTTTAATCTAGTAGATTCTTCTTTGAGTTTTTCATTTTCAATTTTAAGTGTATGACACTTTGCACAATCGAGATCAACTCCCTTGTTTTTCTCTAGTATGGATAATTTATCTTTTAATTCTCTAAGCTCATTTTCTAGACTATTTCTAATAGCTTTTAACCTTTTGTTCTTAGTGATTATTGTAACATCTGAGAATTTTCGAAATTTCGAATGACGATTTTACCCTTTGACTTTTTGGGTCTGACTTGACTTTTTGACTTTTGGTATTTTATTGTCTCGTAAAAACAATTACCGCGTGACCAGTAAAATTTTCGGAACATATTTCAAATAATAAATCATATTTATTATTATATTTCTCAAGTGGAAGTTATTTTTAACTTATTTGGCTTGAAAACGAAAAAGATATATATTAATTAATAGTTGACGTATCAAAAACGAACCACTAAATCATGTTTTCACAACTCGGACTCTAAAGCAATTTGATGTAAAACGACATTCCTGACAACTTTTCAGTTTTGACCGAGACCCGAAAACAGTCAGAAAGTGACTGAAATGCCCTCGCAAGATTTAGAATCGAGAAAATAATTAAATTATATTTAATTAACACTTTTTATTATATAAAAATATTTAATAAATTAGTCATCATTTTATTCGAAAACGTTTGTTGATAACGCGAATATACGGGTTAGAAATTTAATTTTTATTTTTACTTTCGGACAAGACATAACCGGGTTTCAAAATAAATAACAGATATTTTTATAGATATTATAAAAATATTTATGAAATACTATCAAATGAATACTCATTTTTATTGGAGAAATTATTCCGAACGCAATGACGCAAGCTTCGTATTTTAAACCATCCGTTAAGTCGCTCAAATGAGTCCCGAACCATTATTTTACAAAATAATACTCAAATGTTACACTTTTGGTCCCTTGAAATATTTACAATGTAAACCCCAAACTTATTGGGACTTGCCACATATTTTATAACTTTTATATATTTATATGTATATATAAAATTTATATACAACTTTCATTTATAAATA
>BQNB010199295.1:0-11071 GCA_026074375.1 Tanacetum coccineum
TTACTACTAGCAGCAGGAAGAATGCTACCAGCAGGAACCCTTTTATACTAACAGCATGAACTATAAATTAACTCTACCAGCAGGAACTACATACCTGCCAGCAGGAACTATACTTAGTACAAAATTATAAATAAGCAATTTTCTTAACTACGAGTTTTTACAAAAGCTTATGAATAAGCTAGAAAAAGCACTTGAAATTGACAGTTTACCTTTTTAACTAAGACTTAGATTATTTTAAACTAAATAAGCTCAAAATGACAAACTAAACCTAAACAGATTAAGATTGGCCTAAATTCTACTTGTGCACTAATTTTTAGATTCTAAAATTAATTCTAACCTATCTAACTTTAAACCTGAAAAGAGGACCTCTTCATTTTTTTTTAAAAACTGGTGTTACTTGACAGTTTTGACCCAAATTTTGTAAACCAAATGCACAACTAAATTGGCACTAACCTACTGAGTTTATGACTCAAAAGAAACAACAAAATTGACACCAACTAGCTTTTTATCAAAAGCTTATGAATAAGCTGTTTGGAAAAGCAAACTACCACAGACTTGAACCTTTGACACAAAAACCTTTTGAAAATAACTTTTAACTTATCAAAACTTCTAAGAACAGCTTAAACTACTTGAAATTGATTAACCAAGTAAAATTAATGACTTAACCCATTGCAAAAACCTGTTTTGACCCATTTTGGCCTTATGCCAAACACTCCTTTATCTTTGAAAAAATGTTTTTTAAGACTGTTTTATGGTGAATTAAGCTAAAGGTCTCAAAGACAGATATCTAAGCATGAATAATGAGCATAGATAAGCATAATTAAACAGGAAATAAGCAACAATAAGCTGAAAAAGCAATGCTACGGTAATATTAAGTAATAAATGTAGAAAATTAAAAATGAAAACTTACAAAAGTCCAAAGTAAGGGAACCTAAAACTAATCCTAATTAACCCCTAAGTCCAAATATCTCTGAATCAATAACAACCCAAGGTCCATCCTTGATTTACCATATCCATTCCTGCTGCCCCTTTTGTTTTTGAGATTTCTTTTCTGTTATTTCTTTTTTTTATTTTTTATTTTTTTATTAATTAGCTTTTAAACAATTTAGCAGCTTGTAAGAGGGTACTAATGAGCTTATAATAGCTTAAAATGAACTTTGAAACAAACTTAGCTTAATCAAAACAAGGATTGAAATAAACTTGGAATTTTCATTAAAACTTTTAGAAACTGGATACAAGGCTTTGGAAACTTTAAAACTAAGTTAATTGCATGAAAATAAACTGAAATTACAAGAAAAATAAAAATTTGATCTGGTTACTAAGCCAATACAAGTGCCTATTTATACAAAAAACTAAAAAGTCTTGGTCTTGGGTCTTTTTCTTTTCTTCTTGCCGTGCTTCTATGGATACAAAACATAGGATGTATTTAGTTGTGTGAGTGATTCAGAGAGCAAATCCCAGCCTTTGATTTTCATCCAAGTCATCCTAGCCATCGAAATCTGTTGATTATTGAAGAAGGTGAGGATTGCCAGCATGTAAAGTGGCATGGGGACTGAGGAGAGGTTAGTGGAGGTGAGGGTGATTGTTTATCCTCTGAATTTTTCATGGTTGCAGGGTAAAAGGGGAGAAGGGAACCCGTGATTGGTTCTTGGGTTCTGTTGGGCGGGAAATGGTGTTATAAGGGTAACAGGGTAGAAGTTTAGGTTTGGTTGCCAACTTTGGGCCCTCTAAGAAAACAACCTTTACACTCTTATTGCAAAATTCGTCCTTGTGGTTAAATGAGTTTGAGGGTTTCGCAAGTTTAACCCCTCATGTTATATAATTGAATTGCAAAGTCAGTCCTTGTAGTCTTTTTCTCCTTGCAACAACTTAGGGATTTGGCATTTGTGGTCCCTCAAGTTGTATTTTCTGCTTCAGTCTCTCGGAGTTGACTTTGACTCTGTCGGGGTTGACTTTTACTTTGACTATTTGACTTTTCTGTTGACTTTTTGACTTGGTTGACTTTTTGGCTTTGATTTGGCTTCGTCTTTTCCCACACATTTCCATTCGTGGCTCAGTTTTTGTCGTTTTTGGCTTTGCTTTTCGTCCTTTCTGATATACCGTTTCCTGCACAATACAGAATGCAAAACAAACACATATTTGGCAGTTTTTGTCTGTTTTTTGGTCATTTAAGCTCATTTTTAATAGAAAAAGGTATGTGTAATTAAGCACATACCAAGGTAAAACAGATCTTTCGGTACCCGAGACAGTCCTATAACATGGTCCTATGGTATCCGAAGGATTCCGGATTTGAACTAATTGCCTATTCAGATGCGGACCATGCAGGATGTAAAGAAGATTGTAAAAGCACATCAGGAGGATTGCAATTTCTAGGTGGAAAGATCATGAGTTGGAGTTCAAAGAAACAAGATTGTACTGCGATGTCTACTTCTGAGGTTGAATATGTTTCCTTGTCTGCATGCTGTGCACAAGTAATTTGGATGCGTATTCAATTGCTTGACTATGGATATAAGTACAATTGGATTCTGATATACTGTGACTCCAAGTAGTGCCATTGGCTATTTCATGCGAATCCGAGACTAACCATTCTAAGACTAAGCACATTGACATCCCGGTATCATTTATTAAAGAACAAGTTGAGAAGGGTACTGTGGAAATTTCTGTTTGTCATTAACAGAATACAACTTGCTGAACTAATTACTAAGGCGCTTATAAAAAGACGCATTGAGTATCTAGTTCATCGCATTGGTATGAGTATGTAATACCCAACTCAGTTTAGAAAGCCTGACAAAGTTATCTTGTTGAAAAGATCATACATAAAAAACATGTAAATAAATTTTCAAAAACAAAAGAAAAAATTTCAAAATTTCAAAATATAAAAAAAAATTGACATATTTTTCATAAAAAAACACATAATTTAATAAGATCACATGATCTAAGGGGGAGTTCTTAAAATTTTCCATTCACATACATCATTTTGGAAATAAAATAAAAACAATGATCTCTCACAAAGACTGAATTTGAAAAAACGTTATAGTTTCAAGGGGGGGTTTTTATTTAAGCATTTTCATTTTCGGACTAAGTACTTTACATAATTTCATTTTAAGGAGGGGTTTTTGAAAAGATTCATTATTCAAGGGGGAGTTTGTGAAAATTGAAAAACAAATTTCAAAATTGAAAATGATAATCACAGGGCTCTAAAAGTGATCAATATTCAAAATTCTTTTCCGGTGTATAAAAGGAGGAAAATTTTCATTTTATTTTTTTCTAATTACCGAATCCTTTGATCAAAGGGAAGAAGTTTGAGAAGAAAATCAACGCAAAGACTTTTGGATTTCATTACAACATTTCTACTACTTTTCCTTTCCAAACGTAATTGGAGAGACTAATCAAACTGTTAATTGAAAGTGTTTGCTTTATCCAATTTAAATCTCGTAACAATTTTCAAAAATACCGCGTTTTGTGTTTTATCGAGGTTTATGAAAATGATACAATCAAGGACGATCATATGCATATATATGTGGAAATATGTAAGGAACCAATAGAAATGATTAACCCTTCATTTACATAGAATTTGGATGTGTATACTTGTACCTAGTTTGATGTTTATCGAGTTTAATCAAATTGAACTTCAGGTGGTAATCCGAAAATGATAATATAAATAAAATGGATTGAGTTTGGTTTTTCATATGTCAAAAAGAATCATAGATTGTGAAACTCATAATAGTAAAAGTCAAACTCGGAAAGGTCAAAAAGTCAAACTCAGTAATACTAAAAAGTCAAAATTCAGTAAAAGTACGTTTGTGGAAACGTGAAGGTGTTTTGAGGTAACCTACATTCCTTTCCATACCATGCTTCAAATGAAGCACATCCATACTCAAATGATAATCCCTACCTTAGGGAAAAAACTCATCTCATGAAAGTGGGTATTTCAATTATCTCTAAAATCTACCATACTTGTCCTAAGCATAGCTAGGAATTTGGTGACTTAGTCAGTCCATTGACTACACCCAAATCGCATCGTATCCACTACTCACACTTGGTAACTTGATAACAATATCCTTAGTTATCCTTTTCCACTTCTACTCGGGTAACTCAGGTTGTAGCAACAATCCTGAAGACCCTTGATACTCAACTTCCACTTCCAAATACGATAAATACTTACTACCGCGACTAGCTATATTCTTCTTTATACTCAGCCATCGATTAGTTAACCTAAAACCACACAACATCGTATCCGCTCCAGGATGGATATAATACTTTGTCGTATACGCCTCTTCAATAGCCAAGGTCCTTACATCTCTACAAATGGAGGTCCGAACCTTGTCTAACCAATATGAACCATTCTCCATCTCTTTTCACACTCGTTGGTCCAAGCCACGCAACATCTTATGTTGACGCGTTCTTTGCTTTGGACATCTTATCTTATGCCACCAACATCCTTTTCTCAAACCTAGATCGGATCGTCGTACATCTATCTCGAACTCATTCTTGGCTTCACTCCTTCTTCCTACTCCACGGTACAACATCTACATTTGCCTTTCCCAGATGGTACTTGGCCTCGAAATCAAACTCACTAAATAACATCCATCCATCACCTTTGCCTCATGTTCAATCCTTCCGATTGAAAGTGTGTTGGAGACATTCATGATCCGTATAGATTACTCTCCATGTCTCATTCACTTAATGCCTCTAGCATTATAAGGCAAAACCTACCACGTTAGTCATGCAATCCTTCATAAGAACCTTCAGTTGTCGCGACGTACAAGCAATCACCTTCTCCCTTTTTCCAAGCATGCTTCCAAATCCTTGCTTCGCGCGTCATAATATACTACAAAATCGTTTGCTCCTTCCGGCAATGCCAAGATCGGCTCATTACCCATTTGATTCCTTCCACATCTAGATAGCTTCCTCTTTGCTCTGCTTCCACGTTGTTGGAAAACTTCACGTACATCTTCTCTTCCTTCAGTGACTCCACGATCATCTTCACGTGCGACTCGTACTCCTCCTTAGACTTCGGGTCGGTTTAAAATATCGTCTGTATATATACGTTAACTAGCTTGTCTATATACGGCCATGCACACTCGGCTCCTTAACTCCATGAAAACCGCGGGTGCATTGGTTAACCCAAAAGGCATAGCCGTAAACTTTAACGTGTCCATTATGCATCTTAAAAATAGTCTTAGCTACGTCATCCCCGTGCACCCTCCATTGGTGACATTGCATACGAATTTTCTATCTCACTCTTCTCGAGATAATCTATGCACATTCCAAACTACCCACCTTTCTTCCTACCAAGCAATACAGACGCTTCCCACAACAAGTTACCATTCGAACCAACCCTCACCTTGCAACTCCTGCAATCATTCCACACCTCTTGCCTTTCTAAAGACGTCAAACGACACGAGCCTTCGCAAATCGGCGTCGCTCCTTGTACTAATTCCATACGAAATCCTATTCTACGACGAGGGGTAAAACCTACTAATTCCTTAGGAACACTTTAGAGGGCTCACATACTACAAAGATATCACATAATCTCAACTCATCTTCCTTGGTACTCCTACGAGACCTCGTATCCTCTTTAGTTCGTTTTCTCCATGAACCTTAAGCACTCTCCAAATTACCAAGGCATTTTAACTACCTTCTCGTGGCATACCATCTCAGCCTTATGTCTCAACAACCAATTCTCTCCTACGACTACATCAACACTCTCATAACTAAGAGGTACTAAATCAAAAGTAAAACGAGAACTCTCTAATTCCAACTTGGGATCGCGAATAATTCCATTCGCTTCGCTACCATCAATCGCACCACCCAGAAGATACGTCCTAACATCAACTCTAGCACCACGCCATGAGGAAATTTCAAACTTCACATGCACCAATTGGTATGGACCCAAAAATCACACGATTCCAAAAAGAAAAAAAATCAACCGAATGTAAACGTCAACAAGAAGAACGAACCTCCGACCTAACAAACGCATCAACGATTGCTAGAAACACCCCCAACGAATAATACCACGTACCACGACCCATTAATTAAAAGATTAAGAACCTTTGTACCAAAACCGATTTTTACCCAAGGAAACTTTCCCTCATAACCTTATACCAATCATTTTAAAACAATAGAATCACCTTAGTTAATAAATGCAAAAAATTTAAGTTAAAATAAATATTAAATAAAATTCTTTCTAAACTATTTATAAATATTTGGTTTTCATAAAAGAAATCAAAAGATGATTTTGAAAAAAACGTGTTGCATTTTATTTATATAATTTATTTTTAAAAGAAGTTTTTAACACCTAAACAATATGGTATCAACTACAACAAACTTACTTTCAAATGGAATTTATGACTCACAACAAAAAAAACATCATGATAGCAAAATAGACTCCAAAATACCTTAAGAATTCCAATACCAGAATATTAATTTACTTGAAAACGAACACGACAAGAACTCTTACAAACCAAACAACCATAAGGACTCATCCATACCAACGGTCTTAGAACCAAACCAAAAAGTATCGTCACCTTTAGACAAAGGAAAACAATCAAAATGCCGAACGGAGAACATAGAACACCAGTTCTATGATAACACCTTAGAATACCAACACGAGCGTTGGATATCTCAACGAACAACGAGCTAACGAACCAACTTAAGAATCGTGACGACAATACCAACAGGTATCCGATGTATCCGCAAACGATAGATGAAAGGGAACCTTACCATCTACGCAACCCAACCTAATATAATCGCCTAATCGGTTAAGAGAGGAATTCTCTAACCATACAACCATCCTCGACAGGATCTCACATCACATCTACACTATCATCTACATAACTATCCAGACTTACATCCTTACATAATACATACAAGCAACAATGATCAATATAATCAAAGTCACAAGTCCACGTATGTGTTACCTTTATAATTATGTCCACGACCATAATTATAATTGCACCTTTTTCATACGTGTACTTACTTCCAAGACCACACATCTCAATGAAAACACACATCTACCACATAGCACTTAATAATAACCAAAATATAACTCAAACATGATAATCCATCTAAGGAACCATAAAATCCCAATCGACCAGACGAAACAGAAGTCACATCGTGACCCAAAATATAAAATCAATCCTCGATTATAGCAACGCATCGAGGTAGAAAATAAAATAAACTTATGTTGGGCCTCGCTTGGGTTTGACTTTTCTCTCTCAAAAGTCACCCAACTCCGCGAGTCCAGTGAGGTAAATAATATCCCAATGATATCTCTTAGGGGTAGGGGAAGACATGACTAAAACAATAACAAAGGGGTATATACTATTAGATCCCCATTATGAAAAAGTATATATTTCATATTATATATTAGCAATTCAAAATAGAAAAAATTTCAAAGCTTTTAGGTAGCGGGAACATATGGTATATACATACACAAACACTTATGCCCTAAAATGAAACTATATGAGGGACCCTTAAGCCATAGTCTAGGGTCAACCACCTAGTTCTTTATAACCAAAGGCTCTGATACCAATCTGTTACACCCCGCCAAGACAGAAATACGAAGCGTAAACAAGAATGGATATCATCACAACACATGATGTCTATATAGAGAATACTAAAATGAAAACAAAAGTAAAGCAAAGACACAAAGTGTCATAACAATACCCAAAACCTAATGGTGTCTTTATTAATGAGAAAGAGGTCTCGTCAATAAATGACATGCCTAACATAATCCAAACAATTCATGCTAACGCATTAATCCAAACAGAAAACATAAATAAACTCCAAGCATCCTACGGTCTCTTCTAGCCACTTTGCTCTAACTTAGCACCATTAAGCTCACCTGAAAATGATGCTTAAAAATGTCAACACAATAGTTGGTGAGAGTCATAGGTTTAAGACACGATATAAATCCAATTAAATCATTACTGTGATAACTCAAAACACTACATGAGAATAAATGAACTACCATATAAGCTATCATGCAAACCAAATCAAATCTATTCCAAACCAATACCATTCATACGATTACGAGACGTCTCTATCGCAGAACTACTCCAATTGATCACTACGCCATGAAACATACCATAAATCTACTCTAATTGATCACTAAGCCATGGAGCATACCACAAAACCCACTCCAGTTGATCACTAAGTCATGGAGTGTATCACATCACAAACGTGTAGCACATAACATTTAATAGCCACATAAAGTCCATGCATTACTTTAAACACTTTATCATAGTAATCAAAACATTTCCATACTAGCATCATTTCCATCCCAAGTTTAAAACGAAGTAAAAGTGGGACTATGAAACTCACCTGATGCTTTGCTTTCCAAAATAATCCAACAAAAGATTCACAATACTTCACGGACAATCTAAACAATTAAACACACAATAAGCTACCATCAATTAGGCATTCAACCCAATATGATGTAACCTCAACTATGATGGATATCTAAGCTATCTATCTAAGCTATCTATCATAGTTCTATACTTGTTTTAAACACTTTTCCAACTTTATATACACCATTTATACTTCAATACTACACTTTAAATTTTCTGGTTTTAAGCAGAATTTTACTCTCACTTACACGCCCTAAACGCACCACTTAAACACTCTCATAATTCTAACCAAAATTCACAATGCTACATATATGTCCTATGAACCTCTCATAGATCTCCCAAATCCATTACCCTTTTACAAATACCCTTTAGAAATTCATTAATCCAAAGTGTCTAGAATTCGTCTAGAATCTGACCCTCTAAAAGTATGGCACTAGCTGACCACTTTAGACCTCCTTTCACACTTAGAAAAAATTCAGGGGTCACACACAATATATAAACTAACTTCCACGTGATTTTAAGCCTCTAACTAGATGTATAAGTATTTTTAGAAAAATCCAAATCAAAACTGAAATTCGTCACTGTTTTACACACTAATTTTGTAACGCCCTTTTGACCCACTTCCCGACCATAAAAACTTACGAGGCCAACTTTTCTGGAAAGTAGACTCTCTGAGGTTATCTCCAGTATGCTGTAAAATATTTATTTGATAAATTATGAATGAGTTATGACCTCTACAAGACTGACCAAAATTCTACAGTGAAATATAACGACTATATCCAAAGATTGAGCCCTAACCGACCACCCCAATCATGTAAGAAAACAAACGAATGATCAAACATGATCTATTCATCATATACTTTCAGAAACTTAAGAACCCTAAATAAACCCTAATTTAAAACCCTAATCCATCATGTTTAGATTACTAGAATTAAAAATTAATAACTAAAATTAAACAAAGATTAGAAAAAATACCTTAGCAAAGAACCCTAATTTTTTTTTCTCTCTCTTTTTCCTTCTTGGTTCGGTCGATAGGTTAAGGGGGAGGGGTTTTGGGATTTGTGTTGTATTTATAGGCACAATATTAATTATAGATAAAGCCCAGTTAGAATTTGTTTCCAAATACAATTCCTTTTCTTTTTCTTTTTCCTTTTATTTTCTAAAATTCGGATTTTAGTATTCATGCCTAAAAAAATATTTTTTTTCTTTTTTTTATTAATTAATTAATTATCTTTATACCTTAAGTTTTATAAAAACCTAAGTTAATTTGTTAAACCATTTTACTTGAAAACTACTTTCTAAAAATAACTTTTCATTTCCAAATTCACTTTCTATATATGAAAAGTTTACTACCATCTTCCATATTTTAACCACATTATTCCTTAACCTAACTTCTAAAACCTAATCTTATCTTAAATAACTAACACAAAAATACGTATACGTATAATTACTTACACAATTAACGAGAAACCGCTTCAATCACCGAAATTATTTTCTTGTCACCAATAGTAAACGAAATGAACTTCATAAAATTCAACACAAATCCAATCCCAATAAGACGATCACGCTCAATGGATTGATTATCCAATCTCACATAACTCCCACAAACACATATAAACAAGTATAAACACATAACCATACATTGCAACAGATACATTTAGGTCAACACTACGGTTTGACCAACCTGCTCAAGTCTTGGTTGTCACAGGGGGGAAGTCAACTAGTATTCTCTACAAGTGAAGGAATGATTCAAGATAATGTACATGTTGAAGACAAAGCAAACTGCATATATCTTTAGCTATTTGTACTTGTAGGATACATTGTAAGAAATTTCATATGCCACCATATTGGGGGAAGATTGTTAGGATTAAAAATATGGTGTCTATATAGAAATTACACTAGTTTAGGTTTATGTTAAAACACAAGGACTAAAAGTGTAATTAGTCCAAAGTGTCCTTGTGTTTTACCTATAAATACTCCCTTCTAATCAACATTAGAGGGTGAAGCTCACATTTGTAATTTCATTTCATTTTTCCTTTTAATAAAACTTAAAATTAGAAAAAGCTCTCTCTTCTCCATTATGGCTTATTCTTATTTTGAGCTTCCCCGACCTCCTAAGATCGTGAATCGAGAAACCTCACACTATCGTCTAATACCTTTAGGTATTAGCCATGTTTATGATAATATAATGTTTTAATTTATCTTTATATCGATTGTTCCTTATTCATTGCATGTTGATTATGTTTATCCCTTCATACCCATTTATGTGCTTAATTATGTGTTTTACCTATCATTCAACTGGGTCTAGTCCTACATATTTAATGCGCTGTAACTTTGGTGTTGTCTGGGTGTAGGCTAAGAGTCTGGGATAGAAACATATAATGCTTATTCATATAGCTAGACTAATATGATCACCATTAGAAAGCCATGTTTTGATATATGGTTAAGTGGATAGGTAGACTAAGCTAGTGACCTAGGACTACACCTAATGTCCTGTTTCCATATGTAGTTAAGTGGGCATGGACTACTAGTATATGAATTTACGTTAAGCAGTAAGTTGGTAAAGCCTTCATGAGCTAGGATTCAATATAACTACCAATATAGTTTCCTAGATAGATTATAATCAACGGTGTCAGCTCTATGCGGGTTTAGGTTAATTTTGACAGGATTAACTAGCGACAAACCTTGAGTGTAGGGAGAAGCTCCACCTAACTTTT
>BQNB010199296.1:0-11071 GCA_026074375.1 Tanacetum coccineum
AAAAATGTTTATAAATATACTTGTAGTAAAAATGACATAACTTTGTCGTTTTAAATCCGTTTTTAACGTTTCTTTCGAGCACGTTCTCGTAATTGAAAGTTATACTTATTTATGAGGTTTAAAAATAATAAAGTTTCTGAAATGAATAGTAACTTTTTATAAAAATAGTTTTATAAAAGTATTAATTAATATAAACTCGTTTTTAGTGTATCTTTTTCGTTATAAATCGGTTTTTCAAGTTTCTTATCATTTCGGAATCCTCATGAGATGTACTACATTTATAAAATATCATTTTTCTGTTATAAAACATGTACCAAAACAGATTCTCTATAACTTATATATATCTTTAAGTACTTTTACTTGAAGCTTTTTAATAAACTTACAAAAACTAATCTTGTATATATACTTTTTATACTTAACCAAGAATGTAAAATACTTATGTATCTATTTTAACATGATTTTACCAACAACATATCATATGTAAAAGTGTATGAAACAATGATAACAAGTAAAAATCCTTTTCACATGTTTAAAAGTATTTCTAATGGTGATTAACTACATAGAACATATATATGCATGAAAATGAAAATTGTAAAGACATAAAGAGTTTTAGTTAACCTTAATATGATGTATGATGATGAAAAATACAATCTAAACCCTTGTTTAGATTTTTAAACCAAACTTGCAAGAATCTTGAGATCCTAAACCTAAATCTTTCACTTTCTTGATAATTACTTGAAAATGGATAACCAAGGCTTGAAAACACCTTAGTATATCTTAAGAATGATGTGTATAGATGTGTATGGGTTGCATAAAATTTTGTATGGATTTGTGTAGGTGTGTTGTGTGTGCCGTGAGCTAAAGAGGGCACAAAGGGGGAAGAAATTGATTTTTCACACTTAAGAATGAGCATGTATGTGTTTGCTAGGGTTTATATACTACTAGATTAGTCAAAGGTCATCAAAATGAGTCAAAGGGGGGGTCTTTGGTCAAGGGACAACATGAGGGAATTAAGGGTTCATGTTTAAGTGTCTTTGGTCATGGTAACATACTAGTCTTAGGCTTTAAATGCATGGTTTGAACAAAGACTATATAAATGAAAGTTTGACTAGTTTCTTGGTGATTAAGTGTTGGTTTGGACGTGGGTTATGAGGGGGGGGACATGGGTTTATAAAACTTTGAGTATTTTATAAAAATTTAGGCACTTGTTGAAGCGTAGAAATATTTTTGTGGTTCCGGGTATGCCTAAACGCACTTTATCGCGAAATATACATAATTTATGAAGTCAATAAAAATAAAATATGAAGGTTAAATAATATTCCTGCAAAAATATCATATTGATTGCTTGACGAAAAAATTAAATTCGTTTGGTTTTCGTTTACTATAAATGCTAATTTTTGAATCACGCGATTTAACCTTAACTATTAAAATTAAAAGTAAACGCGTACGAGAAAAAAAAAAAAAAAATAAAAAAAAATAATTAGTGAATTATATGAAGTTGTAAATGACCTGAAAATATGAAATGTTACAATTGAGTTTACTCCACAGATTTCATTACATGCTTTGAATGGTTTTGAGTCTTTTCAAACCATGAGAGTCACTGGACATGTAGGGAAACAATCCTTGCATATTCTTATTGATACTGGAAGCACACATAATTTTTTGGATCTTGATAAGGCTAAAAAGTTGGGGTGCACTTTCAGTAGTACTTGTCCTTTGAAGGTAGATATACCTGGGGGAGCTCAATTGATTAGTAAAAACTTGTGTAAGAAATTTGCTTGGAAAATGCATGGGGAAGATTTTGTGGTGAGTGCAATGGTGTTACCTTTGGGAGGATGTGACATGGTCTTGGGAGTTCAATGGTTGTCTACATTAGGTGACATTATGTTGAATTTTCAAGAGTTGAGGATGGAATTCAAATACAAGGGAAGGAAAGTAGCCTTAAGAGGTACAAGGAGATCAGGAGTGCAATGGATGGAAGGATTTAGGGTGCCTGAACAAACTGCTCAATTATCATCCATGGTCTTATGCGTGTATCCCTCTACAACTCTTAATATGGTGTCTGCTTCTACTACAGAGGGTATTCCTTCTCCTATCTCTACTTTACTCTCCCATTTTGATGATGTGTTTGCTGTCCCAACTGCTTTACCACCAATAAGAGAGTATGATCACAAGATTGTTCTTAAAAAGGGTACTGAACCAATTTTTAGTAGGCCTTATAGACATCCTCCTACTCAGAAGGATGCTATTGAGGAAATGGTTAAAGAACTTTTGGAAAGTGGTGTGATTAGACCTAGCCAAAGCCCTTTCTCTTCACCAGTGGTGATGGTAAAGAAAAAAGATGGTACTTGGAGGATGTGTATTGACTACAGGAGGTTGAATGAGCAAACAATCAAAGACAAATTTCCTATTCCCATAATTGAAGAGTTAATTGATGAATTGCAAGGTTCACAGTACTTTTCAAAGTTGGATCTAAGATCTGGGTATCACCAAATTAGGATGTGCCAAGATGATGTGGAAAAAACAGCTTTCAGGACCCATGAAGGCCACTATGAGTTCTTAGTTATGCCTTTTGGGCTAACTAATGCTGGGACGCGAATACATTCTCTCGCGTTTCCTGAAAGAAATAGAATCTCCGCCAATCTCCCAGTTAGAGCACTACTACGGACAAACTCCACGTAGATAGTCCTCGCGCACTACGTCACTTGAGAGGTGAGGACATGAACGCAAGGTTAGTAGGGAAAAAGGACCCTGGTGGTTGTTGTACAGGATCCAAGCGGGCTATTTATTTACCTAGTGTAGAAGCCCTACAGGGAATTGTAGACTGCGACAGGAAAACTACCATCAAATATTCTACCTAGTCATGTAGTGAAAAATTAGTGCACCAGATAGACCTAGAGAGGGCTCGAGCAATGTAGCTGATAACAAGGAATAAGATAACTTATACTTATAAAGCTTCAGTAAGAAATCTACGTGTCTACTCATATTTGTTGAGGAGGTTCTGCAATCATTCTGAGAGTCAGTGAAAAGCCCTGCGAGAGTAAGGGGGTGTTGTGTACTAATAGGAAAGGCTCCGGACCAAAATTGAGTGTATGATGTCCCGTTGCTCTCAGCCGAACCTGGAAGTGTCTTTGAGTCAAGGCGTTGTGTGATCGCTCGTGTAAGGTCAACTAAGAAAAAGATCCGGTAAAAGGAAGAGTCGGTGTTCAAGAAGGAAGTTTGAAACGTGTGTATATCTACAGTGCGATAGCAAGAGGGAAGCAAATAGACCAAAATTTCCCTTTAGAGATGTTCTCGTGCACTCACAATACTCGAAAATTAACTCAGGCAAATGGTCACACCATAGTAAAACGACGTTTGTGTATCATTAGAATATAGATTGTACATGCCAAAGTGTCTCGTTTAAGAGCTAACGACTACGGCTTCCGATGGAGTCGACTCGTTCCTTTTCAACATGGTTATAACAATTGGGAAAGGGCTCTGTACCAGCGCGATAGAATGGTGAGTGAGTTGTCAGAAAGTGGAATGGTGTGTCCGCCTTCACGACCGAGCTAACGCTCGTCACTGGAAGAGTCAAAATCAGAAAAGGCAAATTTTACGGCACGCGCAGAGAGACGACTCTTAGCATTCTGGAACTAATAAGAGACGTGAGAAAAGAAAACAAATCCTTTGCAAGTCAGAAGGATAAGACCAGACGCTCTACTGCTCGCTGATTTCCCATGAACTGCCTGGTGACACACTCAAGCACACAGTGACGGAAAGCGAGACCAAATAGGCCGCCATGCTCAAAGATTGTATCTGAGTCGGAGTGCTAAGATCAGAACGATGGGAGAATTGCCACTCGATGCTTATGCCTTTGGTGTCACATGTTTAATTCGTACGCACTTACTGTAAATGCCACAGAGTATGGTTGATCGACCTCCACAAAACGTAATCAATTGATAGATACTAAACTATTGTGACTTCTGAATAGCAAAGCACTTTTTAGATGAAAACTACCTCCTAAACAAAGAAGTGATATTTAAAGGACTCCCTGGTCGAAGTCCTGTCAACATAAGGCCGTATGTAGAGAGCAGGAGATGTCGTCACGGTAAAGAATCAGAGATGATTGTGTGTCGCGCGGACGAGTACAAGCTGTAATGCGAAGTACCATAGGGAAATTAGTGGACGTGGGAGAAGTTGTGGGCTGTTGCGTGAGTCTTGCTATGAAAGAGAAAGTATCCTGAGGATGGATTGAGTGGCAACAGGAATCTCGCACTCCTGATGCTAATCTAGTAAGCGAAGTCACATAATGAGACAAAGAATGTTCCAAGTGCTTAGAGTAGACGAGAATTGCGTCAATGTGGAGAGAGGCGCTTTGTAAGACTGAGACAACGAAGAGTCCTTTGCGAGGTGTGGAGGCTGGGCTAGCCTCCTCTAAACTGTATAACTGCGAGCTGTAATTAAGAAAGCTCATTCAGGTGTCTCCCGGTATGGGAAACCTAACAAAGTGGCTCTAAGCGCATAACGTATGAAATTTCGCACACTCAAAGTAAAAAGGAAGGACTTGTCTGCGAAGTGATCTCTTCAAAGGTTCGGTTAAAAGGAAGCAAGGGTCATGTTCACTCTAGTGGATCACTCAGCCTAAAATCCCAAGAAAGATTTTGTGCCTTAGGAAAGGAAAATTGCAAGAGAAGCTTCGCCAACAGTGAGTAACCAGTTGTTGAGAACGTGATAACCACTGTTGAAGAGTTGTTTGCAGAGTTGTCGATGGTGAGACGATAGGAGCTCTATACACTAAAACGAAAAAAAGAAAGAAAGGACGAATGTATGCACTGAGAGGGAAACATGATTGAAGAACATGTCTCCAAGAGCGGAGGAAAGTTGTCCCACTTGATCAAAGAGTTCAAACAAATACTGTAAACTAAAGACAACACGGAGCAGCCGTAACCTTTGACCCCACGTAAGAACAGAAGATGAGGAGAATAACTTTGTTCGGGGAAGCGGCAAAAAAGATAATTGCTGTTAGCTATCTCCTAAATGGTATCAACCAGATGGGGAGAAGGGTGGCTAGGACAACGGCGACTTATCCACAGAGTTTCTCACGAACATCTTCCTCGAACTCTTTATTTCCGCTCCCTAGTAGTGGGGAGATGACGGGAACGGAACGGTGTCCACATCATAGTGAGATCATCGATGGCGAAAATAGGAGCGTCACTTCTTATCTAAATACCCTCATGTGATATTAATTCCTTGGTGTGTGGATGGCTAATGCGCCTCCGAAATTCTATCCTAGAAGCGTATTTAGCTATAGTAATTCCCGACACGCCGCTGTTTCCTCATGATAAACTTCTGCACTTAAAACACTTGATTCCGGGCCACTGCCCCTTTGATTGGAATTTGATCTAACAATATGTCGTGCGCTCGCATAGTCTCACGGCTCCTACTCATAGTGAACCCAAATACACCTCAAAGTATGTTACGCTGAGTAGAGAGAGCAGTCCCGTAACTACATAGTAGACTTCGGGCAACTGTACTTAAATGAGCTATTCGTTAATTGGTAGGTGAAGGTGTTCTGTCACTGTTACCAAAGGAATTAATTGGGTATGATCCAGGTAGTATCAGATAAATGCAACAAGTAGTTCAGTGCCTAGCTCCACGGCAATGTCTCTAGGATCTCTCTGTTTAGCGTGGCAATGAGTTAATGTTACCCTGATAGAAGTTGCAAGTTCTCGGTACCTAGCTCGGACACAATGATGCTGGTTGTGTAACGCCAGGCCTCCAAGAAGAGAACTGCCCCCAATCAGCTACACAAGAGTCAATAATAGAGAAAGGACAAAAGTCAAAATATCACATAAACCCAAATATGTCTGAAACAAACTGTAAAGTAATGATTTGGTGTGTCTACCCTTACGAGGAACGCACCCCACTTGCAAAACAAAGTTGTGATGGAACTACGAGCCGCTAAGCTTGGAATCTTTTGCACATGGAAGCACTGCTATGATAGAGACTTGGCGTCACCAAGATCACATTGTGGCCATCATCTCCTGTCACGTAACGGCTGTAAAGATGTTTAACCGGTTAGACGAACTAAGGGAAAGAGGGCAAAGCATGTTCTGACAGTAAAACCAGGCAAATACTGTGGCATAATTGGGTGTGTTGGCATAATGTTGCTGTACCACATGCGAAAGGTGAATATGAGATAAGAAGGTACCAGTTACTATGCCTACGTCTGTCTCTCCGTGTGTATGCAAGTAATGGTAAAAAGCAATGATGAGCAGTTAGAGGATGTGTCGTTTGATTTTAAAGTCTCAGAGATCAATTATAGACACAACCAGGTGCCCATCAAAAGTCGGGTCTCGCCCGCTGCGTAAAATAGGGGATGGAAAGGCTGGAATCCTTGTGTGCAGATTCTCGCCTATTCATAGAAATTCTTTTTTAGATGTTACAAAGGCTACCAAGCTCTCAAATACTACTAATCTGGCAGTAAGAGAAGATGAGAAAAAAATGCAGATTGTCATACAAGCCAATAATATACACTTCGCTCGCTCAGACAAGAAGATTGCCTTTTGGTCTAGAAGATGCAGTGGGACAAACATACCCTAATGCAACGATACTGGTACGCGGCTTTGTAAAGCCTTCCACAAAAACAGGATTGTGTAGAAAATAAAGTTTGGAAGTATCGGTTTGGACAGATACTTGTCATCAAAAGCCCGCACGCGCAAGAGGACGATTAGTCAGGGAATAGAATGGTATGACATTTCATTATTCTCCTGGAATTATGAGTTACCAAGAAACTGAAGTTACCTCCTATTGACTCTTAGACCATACAGAATACCTATTGGGTGAATAGAAGAAGGACTGTTCTAGTGATTACAAATGGACAGCCCATATAGGAGAGATGGAAGTATGTAGGATGTAGCAAAGTAGATGCGTCCTAAGTCTGCCCCTCCCAAAAGTGCTATGAAAGTACTTGCAAAAGTTTTTTAAACGAAAAACTCGCGAGCTGTACTCGACAAGGTTTCTTGGGACCAGTGAATCCCGGCAATGGCTTCCACGATGCATGAGAGAATGTCATGAGTACTGTGTCTTTAAAATACTTTGAAATGAAAGTAGACGTAGTACAAAACAGAACAGAAAGTGAATGTTTTCTCGATCTAGGACCAGGAAGCTGAAGCGGCGTATTTGTAAGCTCAATCTCTGCAGCAAGTGAAGATATAGATGCGCCCTCTATGCGCTCTATCACTGCTGACACCATGAGAAACTATATCTAACTCGGAAATCGCACTTAATTGTGTCTATATGCGGTTGGAGAGTATTGAATGTAACAGATGTACGCGCACTCACTATGTACAGACCCTCCGAATAGTCAGTCAAAGTGCAATTATTCGTACGCACTTTAGATAGTACGATGTAGGATCAGAGGAGGACTCTCCGTATACTATAATGGAGAAATGGAAGAAGCAACCTTCGCCCGGAACCATGGAATGTTTGTTGTGTACGGTCACTTGTCTCCTCTTCACATATCCGAGCGACGATCCGGATAGATCATGCTATAATCTCACCACACCCCTGTTTAAGGCGATATCTCTAACCCCGTATATAGTAGAGAGAGTTTAAGCTCTACAATACAACGAGGACCCGCTCTCGACACATTAAGAGAGAGAGATCGATACTGCGATACTCAGCCGAAGCTCGAGAAACTAAACATCTGGTGTGAAAACCAGCTCACTCTACTCTCAGGCGCGCGCTCTTCTCACGTCTAGTGCTATCGAGATCATCTAGAGAGATATAGAGAGACCTATGTTGCCCAATAAGATAGATAGAGTACAATGATCCGTATCCTCGATAAAAGTAAACCTTACATAGATATCTCGTTTCAACGGATAATTCTCAAAGAGATTATACCCAGTCCCTAGAAGCCGAGAAATATAAACAGCTGATCTCTCTACAAGCATAACTCACCTAGCATCCACCATTTAGTGACGTCATATCCATATAGAGATAAGGCAATTTAACTAGTTGATAATAGTAACAATCTGATAATAAATCGCGTCATCTAGCGTGACGTAGGAAATATTGATACGCAGAAGTGGGAAGAAGTATGGAGACATCTTGGAATGACTCTAGACTGATTTCGTAATATACCTATACTCGGAAGGGATATAGTCTACTCACGGATATGAATAAGCTGAACCGTCAGGGACCTCCTCAGACGCGAAGACGCTGACCATGGCCGAGTTGTGAGAAGTGTGTAAGAGGAGTCTTTACAAGAGATCTTTTCTGAGGCACATATGGCTAATTTGCGTAGGACCAGCTTCAAGTCGCAACTATGTTTATAAGAGTAGATACATGACGGATCTCTGTTAGGCACGCATCGCTAGGCACATACGGCTCTCCCTCTCATGGCTAACGTCTTTATGAGAACTCCTAGGAGTCGTATAGTATAGGACACCTAATACGATGCACAAAGACGCGAGGTCAATAAGTCGTATTGTGTGAGACACATTGATTAGATCATACGCCAAAGACTTGTCGAAGGTCATAAAACCGTTCTCAAGGAATCCGCTTAGCAGGATGCTAACCCCAATTTACGCCTTTCCATTGCCATTCTACACTCAAGAATGGGGACATTTGACATAGCCGGGGACCTTGTCGGAAGGGCCAGGGAAAAGGAAAATTCTTAATAGCTATCATGGAATTACTTCCACAAAGGGATGTCAAGAAGCAAAACTGTTAGTCTGCAGACCACCACAGCTTACTGGTGTATCAAATTAATAAAAAGTTTGTTTGGGTACATATTGTCTTGCAGAGATTTAGGTGCCCAGGACTGAGGCATATGTCGTTAATTTCTATGTATATCCAGCTGATCGAGGGATGATTCCATTCAATGGAGATTTTTTGAGGTAGGCGGGCCGAATAAACTACTTGTATTCGCCACCATTTTACCTGTTCTGTCAAGACATCCGCAGTACCAATGGTCCTAGCAGTGAAGAAGAGAGGCTCAAGGTAGCTTAGGGAGAGGAATAAAAGCAAGATTAGACATCGCAAGTACAATAGCAAGGCTTAGGAGAAGGAATAAAAGCAAGATTAGACACAAGAAGCAAGAACTGGATTGAGGAGCTCCCCCATGTTTTATAGGCGCACCGCGCAATGATAAAATCTAGCTATGGAGACACCCCGTTCTCATTAACATACGAAACGGAAGCGGTCATTCCAGCAGAGATTGGCATGCCTACCCTCAGAACAGCGGAATTAGACTTGGTGCAGAACAATGAAGCTCTGGAAATCAACCTTGATCTCTTGGAAGAAAAGAGAGAGGAAGCAGTAATACGTGAAGCTAAGAGTAAAGCAAAAATGGAAAAATACTATAACTCAAAAGTTCAAAATACAAGTTTTAAACTAGGAGACCTAGTGTACCGCAACAATGATGCAAGCCGGGCAGAAGACACCGGGAAGCTAAGGCCCAAATGGGAAGGACCATACGAGGTAACAGAAGCACTTGGAAAGGGAGCATATAAGTTATGAGACCGTGACGGAAAGCAACTTCCGCGGACTTGGAATATCAGCAACCTCAATAAGTGTTATGTTCACAAAATGTAAGCAACTCACCCATGCGGAATTCGCAGTGGGGGTAATGCATTTCAGTTTATCTTATTGTAATGTCTTTTAAAATTTTAATAAAAGTAAAGCCTAGCTACCTTCACAAATTTTACTTTAAATTCCTTATTCCTTACTTTGCAAAGTTATTCTTTTTATGTGATTAAGATGCGCATGCAATAGGGCATGACCTAATCAACGTTATTCTGTGTAACAAAAGGGTCAGTAACCTCAAAATTAACTGAAGTATACATAAGAGGTATTGCAAGCCCAGTATAGGGAGAATAACCCAGAAATATTCAAACAAAGACTATTAACATAAACATATCATCATATTAAAACGGTAGCAAAGTCATAGCCAAGTACTAAAACATCCAAATTGTACAAGTACATTTGACCGCATTCAAAAAGGTCACACATGACCGCGGTGTGTAACGGATAAAAACACTTAGGAAAATTGTTCACACAAAAGAGACCGTAACAAAAAGGTCACATACAACCAAGCCCAGACATCTTAACAAATTACTAAGAGATATTCAGCTTCGCGTCATCAACATTAGGGAAAGGGTCAGCATTCTCATCAATAACAGCTTGACCATCCGCACATGCACCTTCTTGGCCATCCGCATGCACAACCTCATAATCATCTGTTGAAATGGGCGGAATAGAGCTTGCAGAAGCAAAAGTCACAGATAGGGCCGTGGTAGTATCAAGGGCAGTACCGGAAGTACCTTCCGTACCTTACAAAGCCATAGTGGACAAGGGCTCTACTAGAGGGATAAAAACATCACGGAGAGCTGATCTATGGTTTGCAATATTGTCCCTAATCTTTTGAACTCGGATATTGGAAACATTTAGGGCAAGTGACAAGGCGGTAGCACCAATGACAATTTGGTCTGGTAAATGATAAATAGGGACCATCAGTTGGTCAACATAAGGTTGCGACTCATTCAGACCCAGCCTTTCAGCGAGAGTTTCTTCCAGGCGAATAATATTCATTAAAGTTTCAACACTCGAATCCTTGTTGAGCTTCAACTCAGCAAGTAAGGAGAAGTTCACACTCTGAAGTTGTTGCAAAGCAGAAACATAATCAACTTCCGCGGAAGGATTATACGCAGCAACATCTGTCAAGACTCTACCTTCCCTGCCATGAGTAATTCCAGTAGCTAACCCATCTTGCATGCCCTTCTTAATAGCTTTACCAATAGCCGCTCCAAGGGCAGAAAGATATTCAGGCGAGTTTAAACATTTGGCGATAGCAAGCTCCGTGTCATGGGTAAGAAGCCACCTGCAGCCGGCGATAGTAGTAAGAAGGTGAGGATAGAAACTCTCCTCTAAGTGAAGGGCCATCTCAATAAAGTCAGTGTATAGCTTGTCAAATTTATCATTCACAACTTTTATCTGTTCATCCTGGAACCTCTCGAGCTGACCCATACAGTTCTCATACACTGTTACTTTCTCTTGAAGTATGGCAGAAGATGCCTCCAGCTCA
>BQNB010199297.1:0-11071 GCA_026074375.1 Tanacetum coccineum
CAAACAAAGTTTCTATCATAGTTGTGTAAGATTTATCTTGCATAACTAAACCTTACACAAGCTAAGGAATTCAAGATCCATTAAAGTGGGATCAAAAAATGTGTGTGCGAATTTAAAAGATATAAGACAAGGAAGGACCACTAGAGTTCCAAAATTATAGGAGTGGCGTCCCCTTTGGTGTGGTCGGCTAGGACAAGAGCAAAAAGGATCCCATGCTCTTTTTATCTTGTGTCGGACCATGATATCGTGACTAATTTGAGTATAACACGAAACCAGTGTGTTCTCAAATAAAGTTTACGTTACAAGACGTGTTTAGAGATTTTAGTATCGACAAGCAGGTCGATTTAATGTTATCATTTACCTTTAATGCGTTGGACGCGATTTAAGTTTCACGTTGTTATCCGTCACCGTTAGCGCTAAACGTAACCCGCAAATTTATGTTTTCACAAAAGTTTTCATGATATATGAAATAACTTATCAAAATAAGTTTATTTTAACCATTTTGAAAAGTTAAATATAAGACTCAGTTTTCGTCATGCCGATACGCGTTGTTTGCCGTTTTTCGCTGTGCGCGGGAAGTGTTCCCGGTAAGTGATTGTACGTAACTGTAAATGTTTAGAAAGTAGGAATTTGAATGAAAGATTTGTCATAGTAGGAATTTGGTTGATTGATAGTCGGTTATACTGTAACTGTTTTAAAGTCAAACTTGAGTTGTTTTATAGAATTTGATGAAATAGTGGTATGTAGTCATAGTATTTGGGATACTATGACCTTTAAAAATCACCGGTTGTCATAGAAGGTGAGGCTAAGTTTGTTGATCCTATTCAACCTTAGGTAACTATAACAAAAGATGATTTGGAGGTTTTAGACTTTGATTGACTAGAAAGTGATATAGAGGATGTACTAGAAAATGCAAGGAGTAAGGCTCGTAGAAAATTAAGAAAGAAAGTTGTTTCCTCTGGCATCAGGAACAACTTCTATGTAGGCAAGGAATTTCCAAACAGGGATGTAGTAAAGGAGAGAATTAGAGCTTATTCAGTTGAGAGTAGAAGGAACATAGATTTTAAGAAAAATTATAAGAAAAGAATTAAGGTGACATGCAAAGGTGTAGTGTCAACTCTGAGTAACAAAGATGTAATTGTGGATAAAGTACAGTCCAATAGAGGACATTTTTGAAAAAGGTAAGGCAATAATTGAAGATGCACAAAAAGACAAAACTTGTTGTCTATGGGTATTATATCTGACTAAAAGGGATAAAGCTAAGTGAGTGGTTAAAACTTATAAAGATGAGCATAAATGCTTAAAATCCAGAAAAATTAAAGCTTGCCCTCCATTTTTCTTTCCAAACACATCACATATCTAATCATCATAAAACCTGAAATTCCTGTTAAAGTTGTACTAAAACAAACGTAGAAAAAGTTCCAAGTTGGTATGTCAAAGACAAAAGCATTTAGGGCAAAGGCACAAGTTCATTTGAGAGGAGATGCTAATGTACAATACTCTTTGTTAAGGGATTATGTTACCGAGCTATAGTGGTGTAACCCAGATACCACAGTTAAGATAGATGTTTATAGTGAAGAGGATCCTAAAAATACAACAAGAATGTTTAGGAGAATATATGTATGCTTGGGTGCTCTGAAAAGGGGATTTAAAGAAGGTGGAAGGGACTTGCTTGGTTTGGATGGTGCATTTATGAGAGGATAATACCCTGGATAGATGCTTATAGCTATGGGTATGGATGCCAATAATAGGATCTACCCAGTTTCATATGGTATTATTGAATTAGAAAACCAATACTCTTGGACATGGTTCTTAAATCTTGGTGATGATTTAGAAATGTTTAGCAACTCCGATTTTACTTTTATCACAGACAGGAAAAAGGTAACATTCAGTACTGATTTCATAATTTTTTACATGATATTTGTTCAATTCAAACAGTCATATATAACTATTTTTTATTATTGTATTAGGGTCTGCTACCAACTATTGCAAAGCTGTTTCAGCTGTTGAGCATAGGTATTATGTGAGGCACATGAATGAAAACATGAACTTAAGTTGGGGAGCTTTTGAATGGTTGAATAAGATTTCACCTGAACATTAGAGACTTTTCTGGTATGTGTATTAATTTTACTTATATGTTATGAATTGGTGCTTTTTTAATGTTGTTGCTTATTATTTATAGTTTTCTAATAGCCGAATTAAAACACATTATATTATAAGAAGGGCACACTGTGATCTGTTAATCAACAATGTGTGTGAGGTCTTCAATAGACAGATGTTGGATGCTAAGGATAGTCCAATCATTACTTTCTTAGAATTTGTGAGAGAATATCTAATGAAGAGGATTGTGATTGTCCAAAAAGTAATTCAAAAATATGATGGACCACTTACTCCTACTGTTAGCATGTTATTTAACAAGATTAAAGAAGCTTCAACTAAGTATACTATAGATTAGAATGGACAAGACCTCTTTCAAGTAAAAGGTCCATACCAAGACCAGTGTATAGTTAACTTGACCTAAAAGACTTGTTCGTGTACGAAGTGGGTAATTTCAGGCATCCTATGTAAGCATTCCATTTCTGCAATTTATGATATGACAGACAATGGTATGGATGTGGCCACACCTGAAGACTAGGGTTCATGAGTCCTACAAGCTGCAAACATGGATGACTGTTTATTCTTACGAGGTCAATCTAGTGAATGGCATACATTTGTTGACTAAATTTTAATGTCTAACAACTTTGCTTCCACCAAAAGTGCAGCCACATATTGGCAGACCACCAAAAAAGAGAAAGAAAAGTAAGGGTGAAATTGAAATGGTCAAAGGTGAAAAGCTAACCAAAAAAGGTAAAATAGTTACTTGCAGTCTTTGTCAAGGTACGAGGCATAATAAAAGAGGTTTCAAGGGTATTAGTTCAAGTGAAGGAAACAAATAGATGTTATGCCAAGTCAAACAATGCCTATTGAACCAAGTCAGACAGTGCCAACTCAGCATGTGGCAAGTCACATAGTGCCAAGTCCAGCAATGCCTAGTCAATTGGTGCCAACTAAACCAAGGCCATTTCCACCTGGGGCAAGTCAAACAATGGTAAATCAAGTTGTGGCGAAAAAACTGTGCCAAAGAAAATTGTTGGCAAAAAAAGAAGTGCAAGCCTTCAAGATGTCTGCAACAAAGTCAACCAAGTCATGATGCAAATCAAGCTGCAACACAAGGTTCACAAGCTACATGTCAAGCTTCTATAGGATCAACATTCAAGAGAGCAAAAAAGTCTGCAAGCAGACTTACTCCTGAAAAAACAACCAAATAAACTTGTTTCATATGTTTTGTCTTTAAGTTTCTAGACTATGTTTGGTTAAAACATTATTGTCATGTGTTTCTTTAAATTCTGTCATGTTTGTGTTTAAGACAATGTTGTGTTTAAGACTGTTACTTTTGAATGGGAATGGATGTTTAAGACTATGTTGTGTTTCTTTAAACCAACAACCAATTCTGTGTCTAGTCTAGTTTAGCAGTTGCTGATCTCATTTTGCTAGTAATACAGATAATAAGGCACAACACTTAATTAAATATCTTCATACAAAAACTTAATAATAAGGCGCAACACTGAACTTCATTAAATATCAAAAAATTAATTGACCATTACATAATCTTTTGGTCAAATATAAGTTCTAGTTGATAACCATTACATAATCTATTTGATAACCATTACATCAAATAGTAAAACACAAAAAAAACCAACTACAAATAAGCTAAATCTTGAGCCTTCGATTTCCAGCTACCATTGCATTCAATTATTCTTCAAGTGCATTTCTTGATCTTACCAAACCAGAGATTATTGAAGTTGATGAGCACACATAGGTGGATCAACCCAAGCAAAAATTAGACAAGTTGATTGAGAACAACAACGAAAGGAACGTCCAGGGTTTATATTCGTCCATGAAGTACGCATAATTGTTGGATTTCCACAAAAAGCAATTCATTTGGGGGGAAATCTAGGTTCTCTTAGAAGTTAGTGTTTGGGTGGTGTTATTTGGGGGAAATGACACAAAGTGTGTACTTATAATGGCTAGTCACATGGGACCATTCGTGCACTTTCAAATAATGTGATGGACCACACAATGAGAGACTAATATACCCCTTGCTTGTATGGAGATAACGGGTAGACATTAACTTCGTTAGTGGTCTAAGACTAAAGTGGAACAAAAAGTTTCCCCACATAGAGGCCATCTGCATTTTCACAAAATTAGAGACTATACGTGCAATCTGGGTAAACCACAGGGACCATTTATGCAATTTACTCTATTTTAATTAAAATTGTAAGTATATAAGTTGTGTATATTTTTATGCAATTTGTCCGGTGGTCAAATTATTTAATTAGTGAATCAGTAATATTTATTTGAATTAGTCTTGATAGGAACAATCAAGAGTGCAATTTTAACCTTGGAGACCACTTTATGGTTTTCGTCTTTTGGAGGCTACTTTGAAATTTGCATTTGGTAGTTTATGGTTCAAATAATGCAATTTATGGTTTTATAATGGACATAATACGTCTTCCAAATTTCTTGAAAACTTTCAAATCGAACTGAAATTCTTCAACCAACTAAACAGCCTTATTCGCACACGAAAGTAAGTAACTTGTGTTTGAAATCATACCATTTTGATGGAAATAGATTTTTCACATGGCTAATAGCGCAGTCGTTAAAACCCTAAAAATGTGATAGTAACTTGGTAGTGCCTAGTAAATCTTTATTTCGTTAATAAATCTTACGTTGGAGCTTCGACAATTATTTGAGCCCAAATTAACTGGCATAAGCTTGGACAGTTATTTGAGCCCAAATTAACTGGCATAAGATTAGACAGTTATTTGGCCCATTAAGTGCATTTGTTTTTTTCTCTCGTTCACACGCAGTCAGAGGCTGAAACATCTTAACCAACTAGATGTGGATGGGGGGTCTCAATGTCTCTTAATGCCTCTTCACTCTTTACTTTTTATGTGTGTGCTTTTTTCTAGTTTATTTTTTCTCTCTCTTCGTTTTGTGAGATATTTTTTTAGAGTTAATTACATTTTTGGTCCTTATGGTTTTCCGGGTATAAAGGTTTTGGTCAAATAGTTTAAAATGTAACGGATCCTGTCCTGTTTTGGTCGACCCATAACACATTTGGTCCAAACGTTAGTTTGACTAACTTTGACTGTTAACTGTGAGGGCAAACTTGTCTTTCTCTTTTCATTCCTTCACTATAACTCGCTCTACTTTCTTTTTCTTATTCATCTCACATCTATAAACACACACACACACACTAGAAAAAACACACACAACCATGACATGTCTAACTTGTCACTCAGTTTGTGTGATTCGAACAACATAGACCGATTATAATCCAGGGAGGCATTTCTATTGGTCTTCTAGGCGGGTAAGATCTTTAATTTTCTAATTTTTTAAATATCACACACTTTCCCTAATTTTCTACTTTTTATTAGGGAACAAATTATGGTATTATTGATTGGTACAACCCACCTATGTGTGCAAAATCTGTTCAAATATTGATGGGCTACTACGAAACATGAATGGTTTATAAGCTAGGGTTGCAAGAAACCAAGGTGAATCAAGAAGGTTGAAGATGATGTTATGGATTAGTTGGTTGGTTTTTATGTCGTATTTTGTTCTTAAATGAATTTGGTGAATGGTGGCTTGAATTGAATGTAATATCAATAGTTTTTGGGGAAGAATGTAATCTCAGATGTTGGTGTAATGTGTTTAATGCATCTTGAATAAATTCCCTTTTATGTTTTCCTCTATATTTGTTGTAGTTAACTTTTTAACATGTCAAATGGGTTTGTAGTAGCATTACACATTCATACCATAACTGCAGATGACTTGTTAACATGTCAAAACTGCAATGTTAACACCACACTACCTAATTTGTAGATACCTAAGATACTCAATTATACTAAAAATACAAGAATTAACACTACCTCAAATGAAATTAGATAGGCAAAAATATACCATAGTCATACCTATTGCCATTAATAGTACTTGCACATACCAAAATCATATCTAGAGTATCAAAACACAAGTCTGAAACAAAAGTACCAAAAGAAAAGTCTTAAACATCATCATCCAAAAATACATAAGTAAATGTCTTAGACAATAGTAATTTAGATTAAACAAACATACCAGTTGGATCAGCAAACATCACTCCCCAACCTTTCTTTTCCCTCTTGAGCTGGTCTTTTTTGCAGGTGAAAGCTTGCTTGTAGTTGCCTTTGAGAACCTCATAGCTGATGCAGAAGGGGTCACATTTGATTGTGCAGATGGAGTGATATTAACAGAAGGGTTGACAATAGCTTGTGATGGCATTTGAGTAGGCTGAGAACCTCCTTGACTAGGCATTGGTCTTGCAGTAGATTGAGAACCTCTTTGAACCTTACAAGATCTGTTATTGTGACCTTTTTCAAACAAGTGACTATTTTACTAGACCTACTCAACTTACCATCCTTCACCATTCTATCATACAACTCTGCAGCACTCTTCTTTCTCTTCTTTGAAGGCCTCCTAATTGGTGTGTGATAATCTGGTGATGTAAGAATGATAGGGCTATCTGATAGAGGCCACAAGTCAGGACCATTAGAGGGATTGATATAAAACCTATACATCTCCTCCTATGTTGTTAGCCAAAAACTTAGATGTACCCATGTTTCAGGTATGCCAGGTTCCAAACCATTCTTTGTCATATTCCAGATAGCTGCCACTACATGCTGGCATCCTTGTCAAATCCTGTCACACCCCGACTAAGGCGAAAACACGAGGCGTGACAGTGGATTGATCGTCATAACACAAGATAACAATATAGAGAAAACTAAAATGCATATCATAAGAGTGTCACGACGTCCTTCGACAACAAGTATGAAACTTGAGTCAAGACAAGTCGAAGAACACAACACATAGTCTAAGTATTACAACCAAGCTCCCACACATGAGGTAATACATGCCTTAAGATAAACCAAAGTTAAATTGAAACAAAGTTCCCAAATGCAAGTCTTTCAAGATAAGATCCATGAAGGATGCCCTTAGGTCTGCTAAAGCCTGCTATCCTGATCTCACTAATTATTCACAATACCTGAAAATGATACTCGAAAGGTCAACATTACGTTGGTGAGCTCGTAGGTTTAAAATAAAACCCAGTTACTGTGCTAGAATTTAAAAGTGTGGACAATTGTGCAATATGAAAGCAAAATGCATACAATAGTATTTAGATCATCAACACATCAACACATCATACCAGGGTATTCCAACCCAAATCAACAATCCATAATATACCACGCGCTTATAGTCCCCCGAACCTATCGCCTACTAGTTAGAGCTACATAGTCGGCTAAATAGTGTGGTGCATAAATTCACATTGGAACTTCGCATAAATAGATCTCATAGTATTCGCATAGCATTCACATAGTGTTCGCATAGCATTCATATAGTGTTCGCATAGCATTCATATAGTGTTCACATAGCATTCATACACGCAATCATAAGCACATAGCATTGTCCAAAAAGAAATAAGAGATTTTGCACAGTAGTAAAAGTAGTTGAATAGATTTTGAGTATCATTTTTCCACAACGGAAAAGAGTTTAAAAAGTGGGGCTACGAGAACTCACCTTTAAACAAGTGAAAAGTAGCTGAGAATATGATCAAACAATTGCATGCAACGACGCCCATACATGACCTAATCCAGTTAATGTTCGATTCAGAAATGTGATTTCAAATGTATGATTAAGGCTGATGCATAGAAGTCAAAATGTGCGTTGTCACTTTTAATGTTATTGGTCGTGTGATGGTTGGTGATTTAGAACCGAAGAAGATATATCATAGTATGTGTATTAGATAGTATACACTTATACTATTTTATAGAAAGTAGACAAGTAAGAAAATATCAAGACTTAGATAATAGTTATTAATAAATATGTTCCGGTAATCTCAACTTACTTAGTTTAATTGTATTAGTTGTGAAATATGACACGTTTTAGTTGTGCTAATTCATAAATAGAAGTCTTATAATTTATAAATTATAAAATACATTTTTTTTGTCTTTTAGTCGGTCTATTAAAATAAAAATATTTATTATTTCGTCTTTTGTCGGATTTCTAGGAAATTATATTTTTAGTAAAATATTCTAAGTATAATATTTTTATGAAATTTCGGCATGACCCGTTCGTTTATAAGACGTTTCCAAGGTTTTAAACCTCATATTTCAAATACTTTCCCTTAAATAAATCAATTCCGACAAAACGACTAAAAATCCACATTTCGCGATGTTTATCACGACGCATTTCCCCAACGACTATCTAAGTATCCTAATATATATAAGTAATAATCACTTTCAAAAAGTTCGTTTTAAGCGTTTAAATGGCTAGTTTTTGCTTATTGGGCCTTAAGGCCCATTAGTAGTCCAAAAATATTATTATTAGTTTTTAAGATTCGATTTAGGCCCATTACTAAAGCCCATTAAGAAAATAAGTCCAACGAATAATCCACGAAAGAAGCCAAGGCTCACGGACCAAGACTAAGCCATGGTTTGGGCTTAGCTTATTGGGTCGTGGCCTTTTAAGCCCATAATAAGCTATCCGTAGCTTATTAATAAGCTGTTAAGCTACGCGAGTTCTTAAATATCAAAATAAGCTATAACCAAAAGTCATAAAAATAAGCCGGACCATAGTAAGGTCCATAATAAGCCGCGGCTTATTGGGTCGTGGGTTTTATAAGCCCAAAACAAGTTATGCTAGTTTTGAAAATACCCAAATAAGCTATAAGTACTTTTAGTTACCACAATAAGCTACATCAATAAGCTATAAAAATATGGCGAAAGAGGTAAATGACCAAAAGTACTTCCTTGGTCTTCCTTTTTCTTGCTGTGAGCAAATAAGCTCCAAAATAAGCCATACGAAGCTTATAAATAAGCTAAATAAGCTATTAGTTATTCTGGTTCGCAAAATAAGCTATCATAATAAGCTATAAAAATATGACACGTATAGGTAATAACCAAAAACACTTTTCTTTGTTTCCTTTTTAAGCCAAAACTAAAAATAAGCTACTAAGTATATAAATGTTATTCAACCATCACGTCCAAAATAATAAAATAGTCTTTTCCTTGTCCCCTTTTCCCATGTTCGAACCAAACGCACCCCTTAATATTTATTTAAAAACTTTAAGCTTTCGATTTTTAGAAAATAAACCGTACAACTATTATTTATGCATCATAACACTACTAAAAGTACAAAAATATTTAAGAAATAGATGACTTACTAAGAGGGTTTTGAAAATGAGAATAAGCACTAAACCGACAACCCTAACGTTGTTTTAAAGAAACCACGCCTATTAGAACCAACCCGGGTGAACTTAGACTTCCATGTTTTTGAATCAAAAATCAAAATAATGAGTGTGTGTGTTGTTTGATTTCGGAAGAAAGAAAAGAAAAGGGAGAACAAAAAAAATGATGTGTGTGTAAGAATGAATGAGATGTGTGTGTATTTTGAAAATATATAAGACAAATAGAGTGGTACCACTTGGGAAAAGGTTGCTAAAAACTTGCCTTGTGGTTCCCTTGTGGGGCTCGAACCGACTAGCACCCTAAGAGGCATCCTAGATGCGTTTTAGCTCTTGTCGGGTTACTTAACGACTATATTTCGTGATTTAAAATGCGACCTGAAGTTTCCTAGTATTTTTAATGAATGTAAATTTTTTTTACTTAAACTTTGAATATTCACACTATAAGTTTTAGGGATATATTGTCTTAGATTTGATATGGACATTAACGGACGTGTCATGACGCGTTATTTGATATTTTAAGCCGTTTGCGGGACAACCTCTCGAAAATTGATCAAATATAAGTATAATCATCTACAATGAGATAATTAAAGAGAATAATAACACTAACGATCAAATAGATAATAAACTGATTACCGCAAATCACGGAAATCGATCTGACAGAAACAAAAAATACTAAGAGTCAAAGGACTTAAAATAGAACATTATGAACTAGAAAATCTGCAAGGGTTACATTCTACCCCCTTAAAAATAATTTTGCCCCAAAATTCAGCTAGTACTAGAGCTAAAGAGATGTGAGTATTTGAGTTTCATCCGATCCTCACGTTCCCAAGTAAATTTAGGCCCTCGTTTTGAATTCCATCGAACTTTAACGATAGGAATCCTACTCTGCTTAAGCTTCTTGAACTCTCGTTCTAGAATTTTCACTGGCTCTTCCACAAAGTTCAACTTAGCATCAACTTGGATTTCCTCTAAAGGCACATGTAGTGTTGGGTCGGCTAAACATTTCTTGAGGTTTGACATGTGAAACGTGCCATGAACATTGTTTAGCTCTTGAGGTAGTCTTAGTCTATAGGCTACTGGACCGATCCTCTCAGTTATCTCAAATGGTCCAACAAACCTGGGTGCTAACTTTCCTTTCTTCCCAAAGCGTACCACACCTTTCCAAGGCGGTACTTTGAGTAAAACCTGATCACATACACTGAATTCTAAATGTTTCCTTCTCTTATCTGCATAGCTTTTCTGACGATCACGTGCAGTCTTAAGCCTATCTTTGATTTGTGAGATTTTCTTAGTGGTTTCTTGCACTATCTCAGGCCCTATCAACTGCCCTTCTCCAACCTCTGCCCATAGAATGGGTGAACGACACTTTCTCCTATAAAGTGCTTCAAACGGTGCATATCTCACACTAGAATGATAATTGTTGTTGTAGGAAAACTCGACCAATGGAAGATGAACGTCCCAACTTCCCTCGAAGTCCATGACACACGTGAGCATGTCTTCTAAGGTTTGAATTGTACGCTCGCTTTGACCATCAGTCTATGGATGGTAAGCCATACTTATGCGCAACCTAGTTCCTAATGCTTCCTACATTGACTACCAAAACTGTCACACCCCCAAAATCGGATGGCAGTGGAATAGTAACATTGGGGTGCGACGTCGAGGCACAAAGCAAGTCACAGAAAACGACCTCAAAAGAGACGTTTAAATAGATTTCACATTCTATATATTAAAATCAGAGTTTACAAAGGA
>BQNB010199298.1:0-11071 GCA_026074375.1 Tanacetum coccineum
TTTTAACCCAAGCCCAGATCTGTAACACCGGCCCAAATCCTTTATATAAGCCCAAGTCAACGCCCCTTATACCATGGGTCAAACAAAAAACATATAAGAAGAAAAAGGGGGCGGGAAAACTTGTTACTATTCACCCTCCGTCTCAAAACATTACACTGCACCACTTTCACCCTGCTTTAATGAAATTCACCGTTCTAGAAGGAAACCCTGACAAGCTCTGACATGTACTTTGTCCACGCTGGCGATCCCGTGCTTTCTGATTGGCTTAACATACGTGGAGAGCAATGGACGGCTTGGATCAAAGTAATTAGAAGGCAGTTATGAATAAATGGTTGAGATGAGAAGAGGGGGGAGCGTTCCTGGATCTAGAATCATCCTTTGAAGGCTATATAAAGAAGCATCAACACACAGAAATGAGTATCTAGATGGATGATTAGGAGTAGATAGCTTTAGAGTAACTTAATATTTTTAGCTAAAGTTTAATTTTCATGTAATTTTCCTTTTCAAGTAATGTAATCTTTTAAACTTTCAATAAAAATGAGTTTTATTCAATTTCATGTTTTAATTCAACAATTTCTTAATTCAATTCCTGCTTAAGTCATTATAAGTTCTCAATAATCCACAGAAGCTTACTCTTATTACTTACTTAGACTTGTTTATAAGCGCAGTTAAGCTTTAAAAGCTTTACTGAGCTTAGTTACTCATTACATTGTACTTCCAAATTTTCCACAAACTTGGAGTATTGTATGATAACTAATAATGGGATGAGCCTTAGGGACACTAACCAAAGCTTTTCAGTTGATCAGCTAGGAGCTAGTTGATATAGCTTTTGATCACTTTTAATCCTTGTTTATAGGCACGGGATCAATTAAGTTCAATTTGACTTTCTAGCTTAATTTTTGTCAATTTAGCTTATTTCTTAATTTTCTGCCCAGTTTAGCTTATAACTACTTAATTCTGCTTGACTATAGCTTATCGTGTTTAGAACATAGCTAATAATAGTTTAGTTTAGGTTTGATTCAAATCTGTCTTAATTTTAGTTCATTTAGCTATTTAATATTGCTTTAGTTAAAGTATAATCTGCTTTGATTACTAATCTGTTTGTTTAAAGCTTCATTATTGTTTGTTTAGCTTAAACTTGCTTATTTTAGTTGTTATATGATAGTTGTGTTCATTTGTTAGCTTATTTCTTAGGTTGCTTATCCTTTGTCTTAAAACAGTTAAAAACTCCAAAAATAGTAGCATTAGCTTAAGGATTGTGATTTTTGCTTATTCAGTTGTTTGAATCTGTTAATTAGGACTTATTCTAGCTTGTTGTTATCTGGTCTTTGTAGTTGAAGCTTTAAATCTCATTATCTATGGCTAAATATGAGCTTAAAATCTCTCAAGGGGTGTTTGGAACAAGACCAGTACTAACCACAAGTTAGTACTGGTAGTGGTACAAACCACTTTGGTGGATTTTAATCATCCACATTTTAGTAATAGATCATGTTTTAAAGTTGTGGAGTACTCAAATCAGCCTTTAATAAGTTTAAGTATAAGTTGAGGTTCATATGCCTTTTAAGCTTTTGATTATTGTTAGCTGTTAATGTTAGTAGATTTGCATTTGATTTGGTGTTTTAAAGTGGTGGAAACAAGAACTTTAGCCTGCACAAGTTTAATTTGAGTTTTGGTTTTAAAAATTGCATACTGCATCAGCAGCATAAACAGACAAACAACCATTTTTAAATTCAATTATCAGATGGTAATTCTTAGAGTTAGGATTTGAAATTAAGTTTGCAAGTAGATTATAGGCCATATTTTATAGGTTAGGACTTCATTTTTAGTAATTAGCTTATTAAAATATCTGTTTTTAAGCTACAAAACAGCATTTTGTCTTTTCAGAAAGAAAGATTCACTTAGCCCCTACTGAGTGAATAAGCCATTTTCATTCAACTTTTTCTTTAAGCATTTGATTTTCAAAATAATTTTTAAAAGTAGTTTCTAGTAGCCTTTAGGTCATAGTTTAAGCTAGTATAATTCAAAAAGTCACAAGGATCCATTTGCTTATCTTAAATTTAGTCCAAAGTTAGCTAGTCTGCCTGTTTGGTTCTCAGTTTAGTGCTTAGTAGATTTTTCAGTTTATTGCTTATCATTTTTGCTTATTTCTAGTTCAGTCTAGCTTATTAGGATAGTTGTAGGATGCTTGTAGCTTGTTAAGCTCTAGTTTAAGCTTGTTTCAGTTTATGTGTTTGTTTAAGTTTTGAAAAAAGCCAAAAAATATTTCAAATTCTTTCTATTTGAATGATTAGCTCTTTTCTAGCTTATTTTTGATTTTGAAAAAAGTTGCTTTCACTAAAGTTGTTCGTTTTCAGCTGATTAATAAGTTTGTTTAAAAAGTTTTTGAAAAATATAAAAAATTGCAAAAAGGAAAGCCATGGGGTTCGAACCCATGACCTTCCCCTTAACACACATGCACCTCAACACAACACACACTAACCATCCGCCCTTGGGTCTTTTTCAATTTTAGTATTGCATGATTTATTTCTTATAGTCATTTAGAGTAAATGCTTATTCGTGCCTTTTCTGCTTATTTTGAGCTTATTCATTAAGCTAATTTTTAAAGTTTGTATTTTTCCTAGATTCTGCTCAGTTCAATTTACTTTCCCTATTTTTTCTAGCCTTTTTAAGATTAATTTACTATTTTTAATGATTTAATTAGATTAAAAGTGTTTTTAATTCATAATAAAAAAATAAAATTAAAAAAAATATAATTCTTTTTCTGAAAATTTTCTTTTGTCATTTAGGGTTTATAAAAATTAGATTTGCATTCGTAAGGTTAATATTTTGAGATTTCACTTTTTAAAGAACGTGGTTTGATCCCCGTTCTCGTTTTTCTTCGTTTTTAACTTTTAAGCACTCTAGGTTTAGGATTTTCTTAGCTTTTTCTTATAATTAGGATTAAGATAAGTTTAAAAAAAATAGTCTAGGCTTAAATTTGATGAATTTGTTTGAATGTCGCATTTTTAATTCCCGTTTACGTTTTAATGCTTACGTGTTTAATTGTCATTTCTTGTATACTTGCTTACGTGCATTTATCTACTTGTCATTTATATTTAGTAGGATTTAGAAAAACCAATTCAAAAATCTTTGAAACCATTCAAAACGCGCGATCACGGACTTAACCGATTTTCAATTCACGCTTCGTCGAGGGAAAACGACCCGGGAGGTTTTTGAGACAACTTAGGTTAAAAGTTTATTTCTTAAATCCGACGGAAAATACTTACTATACTATTATTTGATATAATCCTTATATACTATATATATATTTACGTATAGCGTATTCGGAGCGTATCAAGTTTTTGGCGCCGTTGCCGGGGATCGAACCCGGGTCACCCGCGTGACAGGCGGGAATACTTACCTTTAGATTACGTGCTATAAGGAAAGTTTAAGGCGGGCTTGAATGTCTTAGAGAGCTACCGTGCACGTTTGATTTTCGGTTACCAAAAATATTTTTCTTTCTTATTTTAATTTCTTTTCTCATATATTATTAAAAATCTAAAAATATTCTTCTTTATCCTCTTATCCGTTTAATTCTTCGACATGTCTTCGTATAACCATTTTGGTTGCTCGTATTGTGGAGGTCCGTTTAATGGTGGAAACTGTCCGAGCTGTAGCAGTGTAGGATCCGGAAATGAGTTTGTCTATGACCCAAATCCTTATTCTTATAATGAAACACCGAACTTCTTCAACCAACCTCCACAATACCAATACGAGACATACTCGGTGTAGCTATAAAGAGTTCAGGAGATGCCCAATCTATCAACTTCAAGGTTCAAGAGGAGTGTGTGGACCCCCTTTTTTAAAATTTTCCGGGCCTTGGTTTGACCGAACTGAATCAGTGTTTCCCGTAGCAACTGTATCGATACTGCAAGGTGAAGTTTGCTACTTTGCGTACTTTATTGAAGAAGCTCTATCCTGTTATAATTCTTTTGCCCACCTATTTGGGTAGGAAGCTTACAAGATTACCTAGGTTGAATTCAAAAAGTTTTTGATAAAGAAGTATTGTCCCCGATCTGAGTCCAGAAGTGGAAGACGAATTTTACCATTAATTGTGATGAGGAATGTTCTCAAGAAATATGTGAGAATATTCTAGGATTGCATCCTTGTGGTCCCCTCTATGGCTGCAAATTCGGGAAAATGATAGAAGTTTTTTCCGGGGGATTGCCTCGAAGTATTGAAGGGAATGTTATCGCTCTAAAACCTCAAACTCTAGGGAAGCCATTAACTATGCCAAAGGCTAATGGTCATGGTAAACAAAAGCACACTCCGGTGCAAAGTATCAAGTGATCATAAATAAAAGTTTAACGACAGAAGAACTTTCAACAACAACAACTACCGTAACACCAACACCAACTACCGCTACAATAATCACACGACCACAACAAATAGAAGACAGGGAAAACCTTCAGGTTTATGCTGTACATCAACTGAAAAAACCACATGGGCTATACTTAGAGAAACCGGTCCTTTGTGTAGAAATGCCTCTCTGCATCAACATGGAACCTTTGCACTGTTAGTGTATACTTGCAAACAGGTGGGCCATCTGGAACAAGAATGTAGAACACATAGGGCCAACCACTGAAGTAATCTGCGTACCAGTGACAGTTACTTTGTTTGCCTTTTGTGGAGAGAAAGGGCCATTATGGCAATCAGTGCCGAAAGACCCACAACAAACAGCCCAGGGAAGAGCCCTACATGCATGAGGGATAGGAATGTCTCACCAAGACACGAAGTAGTCTTAGGGGTTATGTTCCTTCTAAAACCAACATCTAGCTATGTTATTATTTTGATTCTAGGAGCCAATAAAGCTTTGTATCCATATTTCTTGCTTCTATACTTAATATACCACCAATTACAATAGATACCATTTATGACATTGAAATGGCTGACGGAAACCTAGTAAGCACAAACACCATTATTCAAGGTTGCACCCTGACCATGTTAAACCAACCTTTCGAAATTGATCTTATGCCAATCAAACTCGGTAGAATCATCTGTGACGAGAAAGTCGTCCACATCCCAATCGATGGTAAAACTTTAATCATCCGAGGTGATCGAAGTAAAACTCGACTAAACCTCATATCCTGTATAAAAACCGAAAGGTATATATCCAGGGGATGTCAAGTTTTCATAGCTCAAGTAATGGAAAAGAAGTAATACGAAAAACGACTAGAAGACATACCAGTAGTCAGGAAATTTTTCCTGAAAATCTACCTGGCCTTCCCCCAGTTCGCCAAGTAGAATTTCAAATCAATTTAATTCCAGGAGCGGCACCTGTAGCCCGAGCACCTTACAGATTAGCTCCTTCAGAAATGCAGGAACTGTCAAACCAACTTCAAGAGTTAGCAGACCGAGGTTTTATCCAACCAAGTACTTCGCCTTGGGGAGCTCCTGTCTTATTTGTTAAAAAGAAAGACGGATCTTTCAGAATGTGTATCGATTACCGGGAGTTGAATAAACTTACTGTAAAGAATCATTACCCATTACCCAGGATCGATGACTTACTCGACCAACTTCAAGGTTCGAGTGTTTACTCGAAAATCAACTTAAGGTCTGGTTATCATCAACTGAAAGTAAGGGATGAAGATATTTCCAAGACTGCTTTCAGAACAAGATACGGACACTATGAATTTCAAGTGATGCCATTTGGTTTAACTAACGCGCCTGCTGTATTCATGGATCTCATGAATCGTGTGTGTAAACCATACTTGGACAAATTCGTAATAGTGTTCATCGATGATATTCTTATCTACTCTCGTAACAAAGAAGAACACGCAGATCATCTGAGAATAATTTTGGAATTACTCAGAAAGGAGGAATTGTATGCCAAATTCTCCAAGTGTGATTTCTGGATCAGTATCGTGCAATTTAATGTCTCATTATTCTTCTCATGATTTTGGAAAATCATACCACCAAGGAAACATCTTCTACTTAACACCGTTTTGATATCATGTTTTATGCTTAAGTAGGATGATTTATAATCATCTTATTGAAATGAATTAGGACGCTTCTTCATTTGAATAAGGAAATTATAAACCACCGAACTATAAATTTATAAATTCTCAGTTACAAGGATTGGGACGCCTCTGTTTGTAAATGACAAATTATAAATGAGTGGGCTTAAGTGTATGGCATTCGTACAAACAATTTTCTTTCAATCCGTTTGTGCGAATAATTCCTTTTCTTCATTTAATCATTATCATTATTACCTTCATACAATTGAGTCTCTAGTCGTAATTTGTTCATTCGAATATTTCCAAATTTGTATCCGACATGATTGGTGTACAAGCAACTCTCTTACAATTCATAATTTGTTTGAATCATTCCTTGACATCACTTCGGCATCTAACTAAATCTCCGGATGAGATTTCTGTAAGGATGGGGGACTATAACAACCCATAATTTTCATCAATGTAAATATCCATCTATTAAATTAGATGCAATGTACTATCCATCTATTAAATTAGATGCAATATATACCACCTTTTTACAGGAAAATTTTTCGCTTTGTTCCATTATGTAACGTGGTTTACATAACTAAAGTTAACGAGCTCACACAACCTACCCATGCCAACTATATCTATGTTTATATCATGTAAACATCCTAATATGTCAAGTATATTCCCTAATATCATTATTACCAAAAACGTTATTCATTTAACAACGTTATATCAAAACAGGCTTTAAACGTTAGACGTTTATATCAAAACCCTAATCTAAAACCTTACACTACAAGAATTCAGACGATTACCCATTGACCAAATACATGGGCAAAACACCAAAATTCGTAGGTAACTGTCAAATAACCACGAACTACCCACGAATATCTAAACATGGGTAAAACCTTTGAGGCTAATTGTTTTCCCACAACATTTTGCATCCGTGGGAATGTTAGCCACAATAATTTTTGTGGGTGACCGATATATGTTCATGGGTAAAGTGTTCATGGGATTGTATGAATACCACGGAAGCACCATGAACATGATCATGGGTGATCAGTGGGAAATAATTCACACAGATAAAAGCGTGCCTAATTCTAAGAGGAAATGACCTTTTATTGTTCATGGGAAAAGTCGTGACTAAATCACCCATAATGTATTATATGGGCAAATGGTAGTTGAATGAATGAATGTTATTGATATGAGCTAATACACCTTAAAAGTTACCATTATTCGAAATTTGTAGAATAAAAAAACAAGATTGGCATTTACATATAGAATCACAAACTAATGTTAAAATGAAACTGCATTAAAGCAATACTTGAATTAAATACAATCTACATAATGGTTAATCCATAATTTATCTTTTCAAACATAAAGCACATAAATTATATAGCTATAACACTTGAAAGTTCTAAAATCAGTATAGTGCATCAAACATGATGTCTATCTCATTCGATCACAACTATCTATTTACGTATATTTTTTATTATTTACAGCTACGGGTGAGGAAGAGGTAAATCCAAAGCTGTCATTGTGGAGTACTCAAACATGATGTGTGTCTCTTCTTTCTTTAGTCTTTACATTGAATCAACAACAACTGCAAAAAGAAGCGATTTGTGAATGACCAAAAAGTATGAGAACATGTATGAATGTACAGAAATTTTAAAACAAAACTAAAAGGAGATCGTGATAAGAAATGTATTCATAAAATGAATAATATAATTGCTTAAACCATATATTATCTTGTACCCTGCTCGAACATTGAGACCAAAACGAATCAGATGAGCATATGGTTGTCGAAATTAAAAATCAAGCAAAGGAGTGTGACAAATACTAACCTGCTAAAAGAAACCAACACAATAATTCATATCAATATCAATCAAAACAGTTATAGATGTATCAAATTGTGCAGTAAAAATTTTCAGAGAAAACTTTATAATTCATCTATTAGAAAGTTGAGACATCAATCTTCTTGTAATTTTTAAAGCCACTATAAGTTTATATGATATTAGAAAAAGAAAGATTAACATCACCATAACAGTGGGATTGGGATGCTTGTGAGTTGTGACTAATGTGTCTCAAAGTTGTAAAAACATACACGTACAATAATTAAACATTTGAAGCATCAAAGTGAGAATAACAATAGAGCTTGCAAAATTTTGAACAACCTTATACACGATGGCAAAGGACGGTTGAAAGGTAATTCTAAGGTATGGATATGTGGAGGTGTTGAGATAAAATTGGGGTCAGTTAAGAGAATTTATGAGATAAATGACTAAAAATTAAATTTTGGAATTTCAAACAGGCGCCAATTCTCGGCACCATAATTAATAGTTTTTCAAATGTAATTTTGAGGATTAGATTTTTTAAAGCGTTTCGTAAAATCAAAATAATACATTTAATTTATTTTATTTTGTAGAGAATGATTATAATTGGTACAAAGAAATACTTGAATTATATTGACCAACTAAAATATAATGTTACTATTTAATTATATGCTTAACAACGGGTTTATTAGAACTTATAGGGTCTGAGCTTTTTAAATAAGTTAGCTTATAAAATAAGTTTTGTTTGTCATATAAGCTTATGAAAGCTTTAATAAGCCATAAGCTTTCATGAGCCCAAGCTCATAGAAAATGGCTTATTAGGACTTATAACTAGTCAAATTACTTAAATATTTTTCAACATATAAAAATTATCACGTAAAAATTGAAAATATATATAGATTTGTGAGTATAAAAATAGTTTTTATCTTTTTGTTTAGATCGAATGCCCATTATGACATTCCAACTCAAGTTGTATTTGACAAACAACCTAATTTTCTCTAATTCAATCATACCTAAATCCTACACCACTAACCGTTGTATCACACCACCATCGATTCTCAGTAAAAATAAAGTTGCAAAAATCGCGAATCAGTAGTAGGGCGGTCAACCCCCTTATAGCTTGTAAATCGGTCTTGGCAGAATTAATCGGTGAGTAATCGGATTGGCATTTCCGGAAAGTTTTGGGTGTTTTGGGTATTCCGACGAGATATTTTAAAGAAAAACTACTTGTAGTATATAAGCAGCTACTATACTTGATTGAAACAAGTTTACGGTGAATTTTAGGTATTTTCGACAAGATTTGCAGGTTTCTAGCAAGTTTGACCATCATTTATCGTCGTTGACCACCGCTGACCACGGTTGACCGATTTGTTTGGCTGATTTACATAAATTGGTTGGTTAGAGGACCAGTAGTGCCCAGACGGCGATTAATTGGTCTTGTATGCCTTTTTGTATTATGTATATGATTATATATTTATCCATAAATTACACACAAAAGTACCCATAACAAAATTCTCATAAAAAAACATTGTGGGTATATTCATAGGTATATTTTTAACCACGAATTGACCATTAGCAATTATTCACAACAAAATACTCATACAAAGAATAAGCTGGGTAAAGTTATGGGTATATATTTCACCCTCAAAATACCCACGTAAACTCACCCACCAATTAAAATGATTGTGTGTTTCATGGGTAAATAAACTTTACCCACTAAACTACCCACTTATATACCCATGATAACTCACGATGTAGGTAATTCATGAGAAGTATTTTGACGCCAATTATTTACCCACATATTTCACACCATATATACTTTTGTGGCTATTTATGTGGGTACATTCGTGAGAAATTTAAGGGAAAATAAGATAGACTTGTTAAATCATTGAGTGTGGGTAATGAGTGGGTATTATGTGGGTAAATGCCCTCAAAAGAACAGGTGTGGGTAATTGTCGTGGGTATTCCATCAGATTCTTGTAGTGTTAAACCCTAAATGAAACCCTAAAACCCTAATTTCACTTTAAACCTAAAACTAAACCCTAAAACCCTAACTAGTGACCCATTGAACCCGATACCCCTTTATGTTCATTTTGACCCATTTTTAAAACCAAGCTACCACCCAAGCACCTCCATGACCTCACCTTTATGTCACCAAGTAGCCTAGCAACCACCTCTATCACCTCCTTGCTACAATACTTGTCCACCAAGTTGCAAATCACCTCCTTCTACATCTTCATAGCTAGTTCTAGCCTTCCTTACTCATCATACTAGCATCTCTTACTCACCTTAGCTAGCTAGGACACTTATCAAACCTTTAGATACTAAGAAAACTTGGGCACAAAGGCTTTTAACCCCTATATATAGCCAAACCAAGCAACCTTTTCATTTCATCCTTCAAACTCAAACACACACACTCAAATGGAGTTCTAGCCATTCCCAAGCAGCAATAGAAGATCAAGTGAAGTCCCTAAGCTTAGAATAGAAGCCAAGAAGCAAGAAAAATGAAGTCTTGAAGCCATTTCTAGGCGTATGAGTCATAAAAACCCATTTCAACCCATTTTAGCTCAAGTAAGCCTAAGTTATTGTTCCATAAGCTTATAATATGTATTATAATGTTCACAATACTCTTAAGATCATATATGAACTCTTGTTTGAAGCATTGAATCACAAACCCATGCATTTTTAAGTAAAAACCCTAAAAATGACCCATTTTGATTTCCTAGCTAACGAATCTTTTTTCTTAGCTTTTGTTACGTTAAAACATCTTATTTTAGCTTATACTAATAAGCTATAACCTGCAAATATCATTTGGAATCCTAAAATAAGCTTGCATGGCTTTTTGGACTTATTTTGCAAATATATTCCATGCAAGGGGTATATATCGTAACTTTCTGAAATTTATAACTAGAGGGACTGAAAATGTCATTATTTTAAAGATATAACTATAAGGACCTATTTTTCCAAGTTTTAAAGTTAAAGGTTTAAGTTATTTATACTTTTTATATATAAAGGACTAAACTTGTAAAAGTTATAAACCAATAGTATATATTGCCATTTTTGCAAACTTAAAAATATAAAATAATATATTTTTATATTAAATATAAAAATATATATAAATATTATAAAACTTGATTTTATTAAAACCCGACACATTTATCGTTATCAATCATCGATCGATAAAGTGTTGAGTTAATAAAAATATAGGAATCCTAGTCATGTACAAATCACCCACTAATGCTCACATTCATAATTATAAAC
>BQNB010199299.1:0-11071 GCA_026074375.1 Tanacetum coccineum
GGTAGGCTAAGGTGATTTGGGTATAATAATTGGTTCAAGGGTGACAATGCTCTTCATTAATAGTCCAACTTAACCAGAAAATTACGAGAGCCATAAAAATGATAGGCTCAGAGGGTTTTACTAGGGGTATCCTGCACTAAATATGAGTGCACGACAAAGGTGTGTGATAGTTACATGATCAATGTGACCATAATAACAATTACAGGTTTAAAACATAGGTTAATCCTAGTGCCTCTTTTCTAGAAAATCATAATACTTACTATGCGGTCTCAGGATGCATCACAAAAACAAGTTCTAGAATTTAATATACTATAGGTACACTCATATAATTTAATACCGATACCAATGTTCCAGAAAAGGCGACAAAGACCATACGTACACATCCGTAACGACAGAATAGACACATATGACTGCATTCGAACCTTAACTCGAACAAGCTAAAGGTATAAATTATCTTGGGTATCAAAAATGGATACCCGAATTCCTAAAGATCTAAAGGTGAACCTCACATTTTTGGGGTGAAATTCTGAGGGTTTTTGTGCTAGTCATATACATTCCTATCCATGAGACGCTATTAATACTCGGTTTTCGTCGGTATGTGTCATAATTTTTTTTAATTTGGGTTAAAATTACCTTTTACGCTATATTTTGATATATTACCCATCATTTTAAAAAACAAGCAAATGACAAATGAAGGAATAGTTTCTAAGGCTTATTTCCCCCTACACTTAAGTTGAACATTGTCCCCAATGTTCTATAGAAGTACCCGTAAAAACAAATAAAGGGAAAAGAAAACAAGTAAAAGAAACTAGTACTCCCCTGGTTTGCTCAATAATGGAGAAGAAACATGCGATAACTGGTTAAATCATCCTCCAAGAATCGTCCAATGAAACTTCCTAAGACCTTCCAAGCTTTTTGTCATCATATATAACCTGTAATCAAAGACAAAAACAACTACACTAAGCGTAAAATCCATGGGATAGATAGAAATACAATAAGAGTTTAGGGTTTCGACTCTATGAAAGCTAGTAAAGATAGGATCAGAGTAATGATATAATTATAGGTTTATGCGAGTTTACAAAAGAATTACAAATCATAAATATTGCACATTTTATTTTTCAAAATACTTAAAGATTTTCGAATTCTTCACATTACGGGAGACGCGACGCCGTCGGGTTTTATCCTGACGTCGTCTCCAGGCACTATGAAATATTCCTCTTCGTTTTTATTGAAAAATTTCCTGTACGCAATTTTATTAGTCAAATCTGAAGAAAGTACAGGCCAATAAAAAAACTGGTTATTAATCGTTAACAATAAATAATACTGAAACTGACGCGAATTAATCTAAACAATTTATTTTAAATGTTTGAATTTGGTTCTTAAAAATCGGATATTTCCCCTACACTTATTTTGTTGCAAAATACCTTTGATTGCATATAAGACGAAGTTATAAACAAACAAAGCATGATAACAAACTAATTCAAACATAGCAAAACAAACAATAAAGAATTAAAACACAAGACACTCAAAATATGCGGGAAAAATAACTATTGGGTTGCCTCCCAAAAAGCGCTTTTCTTTATTTACGATTCTTGTAGCTAGACTCGAAGTTACACATCCTTACGTGACTTATCCTTCATCATCTATTCCATCTAAGTATTCAAGTCCAAGCTTAATGGTGTCTCTATAAAACCCATCTTCTAAGTCAGATGACTTCCTACATCCTCTATCATAGTCGTCCTCACTGAGTATTACCCTAGATGATAATAAGTCATGACCCTCGCTAGATAATTCGCTCCTCTCTGGGTCCTTATATGGTGTTTTAAAGGTAATCTCTTTAATTCCATCCGTGAAAGTTATTAACCCGTATTTCCTATTTATAGCTAGGCAAGGGCCGTCCAAATACCACATTTGACAAGCTAGGATCAATATTGTTCTCAATACTTTTCAGGATGGTAAAATCCATAACTCATATTTCCTACAAATACATGTATATCCATTCCTAACACTATGAAATTTCTTCCCATATACTCATATCCATTCATTCTAATAGAGTTATAATAGGCGAAGGACATGATGTTCTTTGTATTTATAGCTAGGCAGGCAATCTTAACAAAGGGCCGTCCAAATACCACATTTGACAAGCTAGGATCAATATTATTCTCAATACTTTCTAGGATGGTAAAATCCATGACGTAACTCATATTTCCTACAAATACGTGCATATCCCTTCCTAGCCCTACAAAATTTCTCCCCATATACTCATATCCATTCATTCTAATAGAGTTATAATAGGACAAGGGCATGATGTTCATGGGCAGATCGACATCAATGTATGCGTTAGCTGTAAATTTATGTCCAATCATGCAGGAAATTTTAAGGTTTCTTGGGTCACCCATTTTTATCAAAAATCATTAAATAAGCGGAGCATTTTAGGCATTTCTTATCAGCGTTCATAAACCGATTCCTCACTTGTGTTTACTAAATCTAGAGGCTCTTCAACATCAAGCCATTCTATTCCATCATCATTCCTGTTAGACCCTAAATTATCAATTGCAGTTGTGTCTTTCAGCTCCAGTTGTGGTGTATCTCTTTACTCTTCATTGTGTGTCATGGTGTTCGTGTCTTTGGGGTTCCCCTCTTTTCTACGCTCTTTTTCCTCTGATTCATCGTTTTGGGGTTTGTTTGGTGGTTTGCGAAATTAATTGTGATATGGTATGCATCGAACCATGGACATGGGTTGAGCATTGCGGGTCTTCAGTTGGGTAAGAACGAGTAGACAAAACTAGAGAAGTACTCAGTTCTGGTTCTGTTCTGAACGTTTGACATGTTTTTGGCGCTAGGGTTAGTGTGCCCGCTATTCGATCGGTGATGGCCTTCAACAATGTGTCGATTTTGTTGGTTATCTCATTATGTTGTTGTTTGAAGTCGGCTTCAAACTTGGACAGTCTAGCGTCTTGAGATGCCATAAAGCTGGATACCAATCCTTCCAGATTTGATTGATTATTAAATATTTGAGGACGGTTGTTGAAGGAACAGTTCGAGATTAAACCGTTGGGTTAGAACCAGTTAGGTGGGTTTGAATTTTTTTTTTGGGGAATTTTGGGGTTGTCTCCACCTAAGGTTTGGTTTACTTTTCCATGATGGATTGTAGGTGTCACCAAAATTGTTTTGCTCTGGCTTAAAAGTGTTACCACTTACCTCCCGCTTCATCGGTACGCGAGGATGCGTATTCAACAAAGGCTTGTTCGGGATCTTCCATGCAATACTGAGTGTCGTGGGGACCACTGCAGATCTCACATGAGGTAGTGATTTTGTTCACTTGAGTAGGTTGTGTCAGAGCAAGATGAGCTTCCATCAAGCGTTGGACTTGATTTTCGAGCTCGATTAGACGGCGGTCGGATGTACTCGGGACATCTTGAGGCAAAGCGATTGCCTTGACCGGCTTAGCAAAATCCCTTGGGTCGTTCCAACTTTCGTTGTCATAGAGGGCGAGGTCCTCTAATAATGCCCAGGATTCTTTGGCGTTTTGGTCACGAAGCTTACCACCGGCCGATTGGTCAATGGTTCGTCTTGTGACAGGATTGACATGGTCATAAAAAATTTGGACTTGGAGCCAAAGGTCGATGCCATGATGAGGGACTTTTTGTAGTAAGTCCTTGAAACGAGTCCATGCTTCAGATAAAGATTCTCCATGATGTTGTTGGAACATCAAGATATCATTGCGGAGTTTTGCGGTCCTTCCCGGTGGAAAGAATTGAGCAAGGAAACGAGTAGTAAGATCCTCCCATGTGGTGATGGATCCTGCTGGAAGACGTTCAAGCCAATTGCTAGCTTGATCGCGAAGGAAAAATTGAAATAAACGCAGTTGAGTTCTTTCCCTGTTTTCACCATCAAAGGTTCAAGTGATTCACAAGTTTTAGAAAATCCTTGAGGTGATGATTTGGATCCTCGAACCATATTCCGTGGATATGAGCATCCTTTTTGCTCACCATAACTGGGACGGTGTCAGATCACGAGGTACATCGTTGTTCCCTACGGGGAGCTCGCTGGTATTCTTGTAGCCTTCGTGGCTAGGTTTAGAGTAATCTCTAAGAATACGGATAGGACTCTCGTCCCCCATAGAGGTTGACGAGAATAGGTTATGAAACAATTAACACAAAGAAAAGATAGACTACGAGAAAGCTTTTATATACGGATATTAAAAGGCTCACTTGGAATGGATTTAACGAGTAAAATCTTAGGTATACAATGATCACAAAACCTAACTATATTCCCCAGCAGTGGGCCAAAAACTTAATGCGATCATCGTAGGACTTCAACAAGAAGTTTTCACATCTTCCCTAGGACAGACAGTACCTATACGTTGTGGTAGTAGTATAGGCAAGACTTGGGGGTTGTTATCGTTCTCTAGGGGAATAGATTGGGCAGGTTTGATCACGGTCTAACAGAATTCTAGAGGTTAAGAGAAGATTATTTTTGTATTTATGTATTTATAAAAAAGCAAGAAATTCTACGGTTTTGAGAGTTTGTTTGTCTTAAATATGAAGCTAAACTAATATCTATTCTATTGGTAATAAACTTTTTGTTAATTAAAGGGATTTACTTAATCATGCATTAATTATAGATTCCTTTCCTAATCCTGTTACTTGGCAACTTGTGATGATTTGTGTAAGTATTCAAGGTCATGAACGTATCTTATGAACCCGATGTCTTATTTATTTCTATTAGCAACACATGTAAGTAAGCTAGTATGGAAGGACTTTAGAGGCCTCTAAGAGTATATTTAACATGGTGTGAAATATATTAAGAGGGATCAACCATATAAGGGGTAAGGTAGTATGAAGACGTTACCTTAATGTTCTTTTCTATGGCACTCGCGTTTCCTAGGACGTCGTCTACAGCAGTATACAAACAAAAGCGCTTTCTAAAGCATAAACGACGCCATTCATCAACATGAAAAGAAACAATAATTGGATCTACAATCCTTTTTCATGCAATCATAAGTAAATTAAAGGAGGTTGAGCCTAGCATGTTAAGGATAAAGCAAGAAAATAGATTAATCACAAACACTTTCGACATATTGAATGATTAATAAATAACACTCTTACTTGATTAAAAATATGGATATCAAGGTACGTTACAATGGGTTGAGGCCTTTAAAAACGACCTTTTAAAGCTGCTACAAAGGCTTAGGGTTCGTCTCCTTATAAAGTTTTACAAGTTACACGTTTAAAACACCTAAAATCGTGTTTTGTATTATCTAGAGTTATCGATGTGACGACGTAGTGTGAAGTCCTGGCACCGTCGCTACGTGGATGATTCTAAGTTCCTCTTTTAAGTCGGCTCGTCCTAACGCTTCTAGTCGTTAGATCTGTGTTTGCCGTCACTGGATAGGATCATGAGGCTGTTGATTTATGCTTGCGATGAGTCTCTACTCTTTGTGAACAATTACTTCTTCATGATTTGGTGTTAGGTCGGTAATGTTGTCCTATTTCTTCTCCAATGAGCCTAGTCAAGCTAGTATTTCCTCCAAATGTCATCCAAAGTGCTAAAATCCTAAAACAAATGATAAGACATAATCAGTATATTTACATGATTTTAGGGGGTTAATGACCCAAAATAGTGCTATAAAATGACACTCAATCACATACCAAGATTTGGGTGCTTTATTAAGACCATATAAACTTTATTTACTTTATAACTGTATTGATTTTTTGAAGTTCACTGAATCTAGGATGGTTGTGCCACGTTATACCTATCATTGATATAAACATTTAGGAATTGCACTTTTTACATCATTTTGGTAAAGCTTAAAATTAAAGCACAAGTCATAAGATAATAGTATTTAATAGACTCAAGTCTAGCAAATAGGCATAAGGTTTTCATCATAATCCGTTGCCTCTTCGTTGATTATAGCTTTAAGCAACTAATAGCTTATTCGAGACAACAACACCTTTCTAGTTAACTTATTTCAATCACCCACTTAGTTCCTATGATTGTCATATTCTGGTTGTAGAAACTTACTCCCAAACGTTCTGTTTGCAAGAATTGATTTAATTCTTCTTGCGTGGGACTATCCAACTATCTTTCATTGAAAGCTTTATTACACTCTTAGGTTCTATAGTTGATATTAAACTTAGAAGTTTTCTTTGTTTTGGTCTTGAGATCTAAGGGTTTCTTTTGGTAAGGTTTTCCTATGACATTTTCTAATGGAGGGTTCCTATATCTTATATTGGACTTTTTTGTCAATCTGTTTTGTTTAATCCTCAATGTCATTTCTAAGTTTTTCTTTTCGGTTAACCTTAATTGATTTCTTCTTTATTTATGTCTTATCAACCCAGGGTGATGTCTTAGGGGTGGAGGAGTTTTATTCTAAATGTAATGTTGAGTGATTTGTTTGGACTTTCCTAGTATGTTTATTAAGGATATGTAGGATTTATATTTTCGGGAAGTTATCCTAACAAGACCACCTTCGTATAAACTTATAGTCATACTTAGAGATTGTCTTTAGTGTGTAAAATGAGCACTTGCCTTACAAAACTACTCTAAAATTAATCTAGTGTTGTTTTACTCACATCCCATTGTGTCCGTTAGGTGTTTTTTCTAGGTTGGTTCTATAGTGGATTCGGTTGGAGAATGTATGTTGAAGTTTCTTCGGCCGTGTCAACATTATTTGTGCCTTGGTAGGTAGGCAATTGCTCATTCAACTTAGTCATACTTCATTCTTGAGTGTACCTATTTTTCATTCGACTACGCTATTTGATTGTGTGTGTGCGTTAGAGTGTGAGAGTTATGTGTAAATTACCATTTGTATTACAAAAAACTCTCTAATTGCAATTCATTATCAAAATTCCCTACCGTGGTGAGTTCTTAATTGGCACTATTGTACATTCTTATTGGTTTGGGATTTTGATATTTTATTACTAAATATTTTGAATTGATCAAAAGGCTTCTGTTTTATCCTTAGGAATCTAGTCTAAGTATACCTAGAGTAGTCATCTACTATGACTAAGGTGTAGCGGTTTCCTCCATAACTCCGTACGGCGGATGGATTGAGGAGATCCATATGAAGGAGTTCTAAGCATCTAGTCATTGAGATATTCTTAGCTTTATGACTAGCGTGAGCTTGTTCTTCCATATTTTATAAGCATACAGAAGTGTTGTGTATCAAAAACTTAAGCTTAGTTAAGTTTCTTACTAATTCCTTAGATGCTAACGATTGAATGAGATGCATATTTGCGTGACCTAATCTCCTATGCTACAACGTAGAGTTTTCGTCAATCGTTGCTAGATAGATTTGGTCTTTTGGCATATTTCCTAATTTCATCACATATAAGACTTTCTTCCTAATACCTTACCTAAGACCTTACCGTCCGTAGTGATTTTCAATTATCACTGTTAAGTAGTAAGTTACCCTTACAACTTATTCTTCAATATTTTTCCTACACTTAGCAAGTTAAAATCTTAAGGGTAATCTAAATGTTCTCATTATCTATTTGAGAGTCATTCGAAATCGTACCTTTGCCAATGATGTTACCGCGAATATTGCTACCAAAAATAACATTACCTCCGTTGTATGCCTTGTAGCTTAAGAAGAGCTTTCGGTTACCCGTCATGTGTTTATTGCATCCACTATCCTTTATCCACTCATCGGGTTCTAAATTCGACTCATGCTATATCTATTTATAAGACAATATCTCAAACATTTGGTCCCAATTATCATGGGGTCCAAGGTTGTTAGTGCTAAACATCCCTTGCATTTGATGCAATTGGTTAGGATGTGGAAATAGAAGACATATTTCCCATGGCATGTAACTTTGACGTTGGAAATTGTTCCAAGTTACGGGAAAGCCATGAGGTTGATTTTTTCTACCAACGTTCCTTTTTATTTGCGATGTCTTAGGACGAGGATAATTATTATTGACTCTTCTAGGTTGTGGAGTTTTTGACCTAAGATTAGGTTTTGAAAATCCGACTTCGGGTTTTGACAATGGCTTATAAAATTGTTTAACTTCATTATCACTAGCAACGAGAACTTTGACAATGTTTACTGTTATGTGTTTTGGTTTAGGACCCAAAATAGATTTTTTAAAAGAAACACTTTTCTCAGATCATGACGTTATGAATGACGGTCCCATAATTTCTTTGTCGGGGGCTGCTATTTACAATATGGGGGTCTGCCCTATTTATGGGACCTCCATCAGAAGACGCATTTTTCTGGGCTTTCACAAATTTTATTTCCTTAGTTTCACTAGATTATGCTTCAAATAAATTAAACTCTAAACCCAATTTTTCTCCAAAGGGTTTTTGATTACTTAACATTTCATTTAGACAATGTGTACTCTTTTCAATTTTTGTTATCTAATGCTTTCTCTTTGAGTTTTATCATCTTAATTTTATGCATATGAATCTTTACACATTCGAGATCAACCCCTGTTTTTCTCGAGTGTAGACACTTTTACTTTTTGAATACCAAGTTCTTTTTCTAAACTATTTCTAGTGGCTTTTAATCTTTTGTTTTTAGTGATTATCTTTAAACTTATTTTGCACATTTTATCATATTTATTATCTAAAACCAAATAATCTATTGATGAGTTTTCATCACTAAAGTAAGAGGATTTCAGGAAACATATCCTTATTTGATGTTGAGTTACGTGACACACTCTCGTCTTTTAACCTTCTCATCATCTTATTCACGCTAATTCACTCAAGAGCCTCGGCGACAATGCTCTTTTGGTTCTCTGTCTTTCGGGTGGTTTTGGTCATTCTCTACTAAGATGATTTGGATCACCGCATTTAAAACATTTTCTATCACTTTTGCCATTCTTATCATCTTGGCTTCTTTGGAATGTCTTTTTGTCGTTCCGAGGTTGTCTTATGAATCTACCTCTTCTTTTAAAGAACTTCTTGAAGTCTCTAACTGCCATGGCGTATTCTCCGTCTTCACTTCTGGAAGTCGAACACTCCTCATCACTAGATTCTTTCTTAGCCTTTAAAGCAAGAGATTTTCTTTCTCCCATAGCTTTGACTATTTCAGAATCTTTCTTGATGATCATCTCGTGAACTTTGAGATTCCCAATGAGTTCATCAAGTGACAGTGATGTTACGTCTTTTGATTCTTCAACCGCCGTGACTTTGTCTCACATTTTGATGTAGTGCCCTAAGAAACCTTCCTAATCATAATTCTTGCTAGAATACTACATCAAGAGCTTTTAGCTTGTTTTGATTGTATTAAATCTAGCAAAAGCACTATCTAAAATTCGTCTTCAGATATGACAAAAATTGTTAATATGTTGTTCCTATAGGTCGATCTTGTTATCTTTGAAATTTGGTTATTACTTGATGGGTGATTAACCAATTAGTTTTCTAAATTTCTTTTGGCGTAATTACACATACGAAAATTCTTTCATATTCTTTTCTTGCCTATAGCTATTGTAACATAACCATTTTTTGCTTAGTTTTACTTTTTCGCAAGCTCTTTTTAAGATCGTCACTTTGTTTTTCAAAAAGGATAACCTCATCTAATTTGGTTTCCGGATTTTGTTGAATAGGTTGAAAATCACCGTTAGTAATAACATGCCAAAGATCAAGATCTTATGATTTAACATATGTCTCGAATCTATTTTTCCAATAAATAAAACTATCACTTTCAAAAAAGTGGTGGTCTTTGCATGGATTTCCCTTCTAGATATTTTTCGGAATCCATAGATCGATCCAAGCTTTAAAATACAATATATTTTACAAATCTTGAGTGACCTTGGCTCCTGATACCAATTGTGGAAACTAGAAGGGGGGTTGAATAGTTTACAGGTTCGTTTTTTTGTTTTTTAAAAGTTTGCTTTCAAAATACTTAGATTTGAGTTGTATGTTCAACCAATCAACAATGTAAATATCTAAAATAATACTAAATAAGAATCACAATAATATAGTGGTTCGGCTACGAAGCTCTTCTTTGCCCTACTCCACTCCTCGAGTATCATACTCGAGATTTCACTATGTCAACAAGCTCCCTTCAGGCGGAGAAAACCGTTTACACGTCGCTTACGTTATTCTGACACTAAGCTAAAGTCGGAGTCCCAATCTTTGCTAGAAACCCAATTCTACCACTTCACAAACACTATACAATCATAAGATCTTAACTATCAGATTTACACACACATCGAATCACACAATTATACAAGATAATTACAATAGAGATTTGATACATAGAAGAAGAGAGGATATATCACTAAATAACAATTTGTTTCTTGGCGAATACGAATGTTCTTCTCTTGCACTTGATAGAGAGGAGATGAGAGATGAGAAGAAGAGATTGGATCACTTGAAACAAGATCAAACAATGTTAGTGATCAAGAGATTTAGTGAGAGAAAGAAGGTTTTTAGAGAGAGAAAGAAGACTGGAAAAATTCGTGCAAAGAGGTATGTTTTTCTGCCAGAAATAGTGCAGTATTTATAGACAGGATTTCCAACGGCTAGCTGGTGGCGGTCCCGGCGGTCCCAAATATATCTGGGGGCCGCCAGGCCTATAAGGGGGCCGCCACTAGAGTACGCTCCTGTTTTTGTCTTTTTGTGAGGAATGTTGTATCTGGTATAGAAGCTTCCATTTTGGGGGGAAAACCAGATTCAAATTTTATTATTTAAATAAAATATTTTCTTTTATTAAAAAGTATTTTTGTATATTTATTTTGTAGAAATACTTTTGTGAAAATGTAATGGTTAAGAAAAAATATTTTCTTGATCACTAATCATGCTTAATGATTTGTTTGTACATACCTTAAGTGATTAATCTTAGAAATGGAATTTTACGATTAATAATTTGTAAACGTTTATTTTTATCGTAAACGTTTTTACATTTTGTTATTATCAAAACGTTGAGAGGTCGAAAAATATAAATAACGTTTTTAGACATTATTTGTATTAACAGTCTCATACTCATTCTTTAATTTGATTAAATTGCTCTTTCTAAATATGACTAATGATAGTCTACATTGATTAACTTTGTATCTCATTAGGAGTGCACACTAAGCAAGTAGAAATTAGATTTCTCCTTAGTCAATCTAGACAACCT
>BQNB010199300.1:0-11071 GCA_026074375.1 Tanacetum coccineum
TATTATTGACTTAAAAAATAAAAGACGAAAAAAAAATACTTGGACAACTCAATAAAATAAAATAAGAAAATTATTTTACTTCCCTAATCATTTTCTTTCAATCCTCGAGACATGCAACTGAATTAGTTGCACTCCCTTTGCAGTCTATGTAATCATTTGTCTATACAACTTGGTTTGAAATTAACTTACTCTTTCATTTTCTCCAATCCAACTGTTGCATCTTTGCGAAAAATAAGTTTTTTTTCTTTTTCTATTTCATCTTCTTTAGTGTTATAGTCGTTTAATCAGAATCCCTAACTTTTTAATGTTGTTTTTCATATTATTTGTTAGTTTATATTATTGTTTCCTCTTATAAATACCCACATGTTTTGAACAATAGGCCGGTATTCTTCAAGTTATTGACCATTTACTATGTGAGAGGCGAGGATAAGTAGAGCTTAAGTTGAAAGACTTCTTAACATTAGAGCAATGAGCTGAAGAATAGATATTGAAGATGCTCTTAAAAATCTTATTTTTAATGTAATATGTTTAGGGTTTATTATACAAAAATGTAACTTAATTGCCATCCTTTATAGTCAATGAAATTTTCTAGATTGTGTAGCATTCTTTCAAATTTTATATTTTTTATGTATTTTGTAACCAGCTGTGTATATTATTTGACCAATTTACCCCTCGCATGAATAAATTGGAGTAAGTAAATTGAAGGGTAAAATGGTCAAATAGTATACATATAATTGGTCACACAATACATCGATTTTTTTAAAAGTATGCTACATGCATAAAAAACAACACATGGCTACATAAAATTATATAAAATGCCCTTTAAACTACATTTTCATGCAATTAGATCATCTCTTTAAACCGTTGATCAAAGTTGCGACAATATACCCGTGCACGCACGGGGTTTTTTCAAAAATATTTAAAAAAAACATTTTAATGTGTTATATATAGTTTTACTTGTTTCTTTAAATATAAGAAATCTTGTACATATATGTTTTTATATATTTATTTATTATTTTAGATATGATGTTGGGTTAAAAATTATTTTTCATTATTTAAGTAAAATATGATCCAATAATATTTTTTGATAATATATTAGCTTTGTATTTCAAATACTTGGTATTAAGAGTAGCAGAGTTGTCTCTTAAAGCGTTCTTCCATCTCAATGCCCGGGGCACCCAGTGCATTCTTTTCGATCATGTATCCATGGAGCGATACACTGAATACCAACCCAATCGAGACTCCCCTCTAGAACAAAATATGTAGTTGAAATAAAGAAAATGGCATTTTGCTTCTTTGCTACGCAAGGAGAACTTTACAGAAAGGGTGTTTGAGAAAAGAGTCTTCATTGATGTTTCGATTCTTGACGTACATGAGATGTTAGTAAATAGTAATGATTATAATCCAACTTTGGTTTACATTAGTTTAATTTGTATTTTTGTGTTGCACATTGGTTCACTTGAATTCAAGGTATTTTACATAACCATTGGCCACTATAATACTACTTCCGTCGCACATTAAGTGTCCAGTTTGACTTTTTCAAGTCTTTTTTCTTCATCTTTGACCTTAATTGTTTCTTTTTATGTTATATGATACTTGATGCAAAATATATGAATTGATAGAGTTTTGAATGTATTTTTCATTGGTATAATTTTCATTAAGTATTATATAACACAATCACAAATATTTACAGTCAAAGTTGATGAAAAAAGACTTCAAAGATTCCATTGTGGACACTTAATATAGGACGGAGGGAGTAATAGTTTGTAACAATCAAGAACTATTCTCAATCATTTACCATCACATTTAGGGGCGAAAGATGCAAATTAATGTAGACAACGATAACAAAATCTATAATGAACTCAATAAACTACGACGACTACCGCTACCATTATCACGAATTGATGTAGACTATATACTTGGATAGCTTATTATTTAGTTTCAATAAAATGGGTGTGCTTTAATAAAAATCAAGGTTATAAATAGCGTGAGGCGTGGCGTGGCGGCATGGCCAAGCCTCACGCCTTTGCGAGTCATGACGTTTTTAAGGCGTGACTTAAAACGGCACAAAATATGAAAGTATTTATAAATTTATATATTTATATCATATTACAAATATATTGAGTTTACAAAAAGTGTCATACATAAGGAATAAAGTCAAGAAACTATCTTTGCATGTAATCTTTTTCATTTTTATATAAAAATACGATTTTTATCGAAATTGAATTCAAAAAAGCCTCCACGCATCACGTTTTATCACGTCTTATCACGTTTTTTCACTTCTCATCTCACGTCAAACCTTAAGCCAAAGCCTTGGTCTATTGCGTGGCGTGGAGGCCACGCCTCGCTCCTTTGCGAGGCCCTTACGGCGCCATGGCGCGCCTTTTAAAACCGTGATAAAAATACACTCGCATATCTTATCACAATCTAAGACGGATGAAAATAGCCACTATTCTATAAGTTGTTGGTATGCTTATTGTGCATATTTTGTTAAAATGAATACATAATATGTAGTAGCCTAACTTTTTTAGCCATCCCAAACTGATAGAATATGGATGGTCCTATAAAAAAAATTATAGTGAGCCACTACATACTATGTCATATTGAATGATTGCCAGTTGCCACTTCCAAAACATATTTCTCAAGAATGGTAACCAACTGGGAATTCGACACAACAGTAGAAGCAGGTCTAACCCAAATGTCAGATCAAATACAAAAAATTATTTATATAAAATGACAACATACTAAATAATGACATCTAATTTCATTGGAACCAAAAATTAAGAGGGCGTTTGGGCTCTTTTTCTTTGTAAATGTTTATTGCCAAGTTAGAAGCAACTCCAAAACAGCTTATACACTCGGATTTATTAAATAAGCAGTTTGAATAAGCAATCCCCAAACATCCTCATAATTGCTCATCCAATGTATCAAAAGACAATATAGATTTTGGTTAAGCTTAAGATATTTTAAAGAGCTCTAAAAGATGGTACATAAGTAAGAACTAAGATAAGCATCTTTTAGGACCTTTTTTATTTTTCAACTGCAATAAGCCATTTGGGTCTAAAAATAAGCTAAAGGGGTGTTTGATATTTGCTATTAACGGTGTCTATCTAGTTATTGTGTCTGAGATTATCTAAACTACAAATCCAATTACTGTGAGTGGACATAAGCTACTTTGAAACAATTAATGAAACAAAAGTAAATTATAACATCTATATATCCATGATATGAGTATTAAAAATGATAGAAAGTTTTAATTACTGCAGTGTGGTATAGGGTGTGTATAAGCTCGATATCATCGCCATGAACTCATGTTCCACATCCATTTAACTTAAACCCCACATGTTTGTTCAAAACATTTACCTGGAATGTAAACATTCCAAATTTAATATAAAAAAGGTACTTTATCATCTATGAATAAGCGACAATAGAAGTTAAGCAGAGAAAAGGCACTAAAAAACTAAAGTCTACAACAACCCTCGCTGAAATCATATATAATAGCAATATAAAGTTAATTATGACAACCGTACAAAACCATACCAACGCCAGGGGCACATATTGCTAATATAATCATATGTGTGACAATTTCAACCCATTTACTAATGAGATCTGGTCACTTCAGGTTTTGTTTTATCTCCAACGGGTTGAATGGGCCAAATAAAAAATCTTGGATTAAAGTGAAGTATGCCACGGATAATAGAAAGACCAATCCTAATGACATACTGAGGCTGTTAAGAGTAAAACCAACTTTCACCCTCTGTCCTCCTCTTCATCTGAGGAAAACAACTACAATTAGATGTCCTGATGGTGCTAAACATTCACCTTTTAGCCGATACAACATCAATGTCGAATAACATATTCACAAGGCTGAATGGCCATCTAAATCTTTAAGCAAGGAAATGTACTATCGTAGTTCTTCACGTATAATCTACATTAATGTTTCCTTACACCCCATCCCATGTATTTGCAAAGAGACTATTTCTTTTATCAAACCCATTACCCAATAGTCTAAATATTTGAAGACTTAATAAGATGACTTACCAAATTTGATTTTGAGTGAGATGTTACCTCAATACAGATTTTACCAACAATAGCTATGGTCTTAACACGGTATAATCAACGAAGAGTCCCAGCACCAAGAAGAGTTGCATTGCTTCCTGCAGTATTGTGATAATTTGTTATCATATTGATTTGCTATGACAAATTAAAAACACTATAGTTGGAATGCCTAATGTAACACCCCCATTTTGACAAATATAGCAGCAGAAGCTAATCTGGGGTATTACTTCATAGTACAACAGTCATAATCATAGAAAACGACCCAATAAGAGACGTTTTGGAAAATTTTGTTATCATTCATTTATTCATCAGAGTTTTTACAAACAGAGGTCCCAAAATCTACAAGAAAACATAAGTTTGAATGATAACAGTTTAGCCATCTTCAAGTCCGTGCCACTCCGTGCCATAAGTTGCTCAATTACCTGAGATAAACATGCTAAAAAGATCAACACAATGGTTGAGTGAAATTCATAGGTTTATGATAAATAGTTGAATACAAGTCATCATAAGTAATAATTGCAATGAGCACAATTATCATATAAAACAGTATTATTGCGTCTAAGCTCATGGCACACAAACTGACTTGTGTATATATCAATCAAACATGATATATATAAGATAATAATGGCCCCCGGTGTAGGTAATTGCCATATACCTATGAGTTTCAAATATAGTGCGTTTGGTTACCTATCCGTCTAACACAAACGGGATTCATCAATCCCAATAGGCCTATCCACAATATTCGCGTTCACTCAACCAGTACGTTCGGTTACAAGTGATTAATGGTCCATGATGTGAGGGACTTTTGGCATAAAGGGACTTAGACTCTGGCAATAATATATTCAGGAAAGCATACAGTTGGAAAACACTTGTATTCATAGTTTATAGCATGTATCCCCCTCACGGGTTTATGAAATATTCAAGAGATTTAAAAGTGAGGCTATGAACTCACCTTAAAAGGGAAAATCTGATTGATGGCAAAAGTATATCAAGTGAAAGTAACGGCTTCGTCACGCAACCTGGGGTAATATGTCAAGTCTTAGTTTGATTGTCAAAACTTCATAAAGTTTTAATGTAATATTATTTTGATTTAATAATTGTGGAAATATTGCATCACTGTTTGGGCTATCATAATTCAGTGGCCATGTAGTATCGTTTGAGGAGCCAGGGCACTTTAAATCGTAAACCCAGCAAACTCGTCAAAACGTTTACTTAAATGAGACTCCTCATATGAAATTCCCTAGTAACGTGATACGATAAGATTTTAAGTTTCTTTAAAAGCTAGTCGATGATAAATTACGTTAAATATATAACGTAATTGTTTTATAATGCGTCGATCGATGATTAATAACGACAAATGTGTCGGGTTTTAATAAAATCGAGTTTTATAATATTAATATATATTATATCTTTTTTTGATAATTTATATAAAAGTATTTATTTTTATATTTCTTAAGTTGAGCAAAAATGGAATAAATATCCTTGATTTATAAACTTTTACAAATTTAGTTCTTTAGATATATAATTTAAACCTTTAACTTTAGAACTTGGCAAAACATCCCCTCATAGTTATAACTTTAGGAATATTACATTTTCAGCCCCTCTAGTTATAAATTTCAGAAAGTTACGATATATACCCCTATGCATGAAAACATTTGCAAATTAAGTCTAAAATTCATAATTTTGATATTTTTGAAATCAAAAAGAGTTTTGCAGCTAATGGCTTATTAGAATAAGCTAAAATAAGTAGAGTTTATGAGCTTATATCTTATGGAAAGGGCTAATGAGCTTTAAAGATGAAAAATGGGTCGTATGGTTTAGGAAAACCAAAACCAAATGGGTTTGTGAATTAAAAGCTTAAACAAGAGTTTACACATGATCTTAAGAAGTTTATTAAAGTTTCAAAACAGAATATGAGCTTATTGATCAAGCTTTTGAGCTTATAAGGGTCGAATGAGCTTATTAGGGTTACGGTTTGGTTTTTAATGACTCAAAACAAGTTTTGATTTTACAAGAAGATTATGACATAGCTTAATAAGGTTTTAAGATATAGTGAGAATATATAAAACAAAATTTAACGCTTACTTGCATACGAAATGGGTAAAAGTGGGTCGAAATGAGCTTATGGGTTCATACGCCTAGGAATTGACTTCAAGACCTTCTTTCTCTTGGTTCTTGGCTTCTAAGGACTCTTGAGGCTTCTTTTAATCCTTTACTACTACTAGGGAATGGCTAGAACATTGTTTGAGTGGGAGAGAATGTGTGAAATGAGATATGAAAGTGTATGTTTGGATCGGCTATATATAGGGTCACGAATACTTTGTGGCCAAGTTTAGCAACTTGATGACCAAGTATACTTGGAGTAGGGAGCAAGGTTAGTGACTAAGGTAGGCTATTTGTGACTATGGAGGGCTAGAATGAGGTGTCAAGTAGTGGGGAGGTCACGGCTAGGGAGGAGGTGGCGAAAGGTGGTGGCTTTGCTTGGTGGCCAAGTTGTGGTGACAAGTAGGTGATGAAGCTACTTAGTGGCTGCTAGGTGATGCTAGGAAGGTGTCATGGTGATGCTAGGTTGTGTAGTTGATTAGTTTTAAGTTAAACTTAGGTTTAGTGATGATTAGGGTTCGAATTAGGTTTTAGGTTTAGGTTAGGGTTTTGGTTAGGATTAGGTTTAGAAGGTAATTAGGGTTTAGATAATGTGTTTGAAAGGCTTGTACATGTTGCTAAAAAGATGGTATGAATTTCTTAAGAGAATGGAGGGAAAATGAACTTATTTCAATTTTATGCTTACATGGCTTGTACCTTGTGCTTAAATGACTTGTAAATTGGTCTAGGAAGGTTTTTATAATTCAAATGTCATGCTAAAGGAACTTGTACCTTGTGTTATAAAGCTTGCATGAATTCTAAAGGGAAATGATGGGAAAATACTAGTTTTTGAATGTTTGTGCATTAAGGACATGTACTATGAGTTTTAAGTGGTTGTACTAGTTTTTAAGAGGGAAAATATATTCAAAAGTTGTGTATTGTATACTTGTACACATGTTTGAAGGCTTGCACAATTATTTTATATGTATACATTACATATAATTAGGGTTTTGATATAAACGTTAACGGATAAAGTTTATTTGGTAATAATGTCGTGAAAACTACGTTAAATAGATAACGTACATGATATAATGGATAATAGATTATTGACTTGACATATTAAGATGCTTACTTAATATAAACGTAGATAGTAGTGTGAGCTCGTTTGCTTTAGAGATGCAAGTTACGTTGCATAATGAGATAAAACAAAAAAATTCCCTGTAAAAGGGTGGTGTATATAATAGATGGATATTACAGTGCATCTAATTTAATAGATGGATAATTACATTGATGAAAATACCGGGTTGTTATACCTAACTAACCGTCTCAAACAACATTAACAACCGATTTCTTACATTTTCGTCTGTTTTCTTACTGATTTTTTACGTTTCCGTTCGTTTTTTTAAGTTTTCGCCCATTTTTTACGTTTTTGTCAAATTTCTTACGTTTTCGTTCGATTTCTTACGTTTTCGTCTGTTTTTTTACGTTTTCGTCCGATTTCTTACGTGTTCGCCCGATTTCTTACGTTTTTATGTTTTCGTCTGATTTTCTCAACGTTTTCTTTCCTCTTCTTCAAATTTTTTACGTTTTCGTCTGATTTCTTACGTTTTCGTCCGATTTCTTACGTTTTCGCCCGTTTTTTAACGTTTTCATTTGTTTTTTTACGTTTTCGTCCGATATCTTCTGATTTCTTACGATTTTGTTCGTTTTTTATGTTTTCGTCAGTTTTTTTACGTTTTCGTCATATTTCTTACGTTTTTGCCCATTTTTTACGTTTTTGTCTAATTTCTTACGATTTCGTCCTTTTTTACGTTTTCGCCCGATTTCTTACGTTTTTGTCCGTTTTTTATGTTTTAGAAATCGGACGAAAACGTAAAAAAAAATGACTAAAACGTAAAAAAACTGACGAAAACGTAAGAAATCTGACGAAAACGTAAAAAACGGGCGAAACGTAAGAAATCGGATGAAAACTTAAGAAATCGGACGAAAACGTAAGAAATCAGACGAAAACGTAAGAAATCGGACTAAAACGTAAGAAAATGACGAAAACGTAATAAATCGTACGAAAACATATAAATGGTACGAAAACGTAAAAAATCATACGAAAACGTAATAAATCGGACGAAAACGTAAAAAACGAACGAAAACGTAAGAAATATGACGAAAACGTAAAAAAAAACAGGCGAAAACGTAAGAAATTGGACGAAAACGTAAAAAATAGTGGAAAACGTATGAAATCGGACGAAAACGTAAAAAAACAGACGAAAACGTAAAAAAACAGATGAAAACGTAAGAAATCGGGCGAAACCGTAATTAATCTGACGAAAACGTAAGAATCGGACAAAAACGTAAGAAATCGGGCGAACACGTAAGAAATCGGACGAAAACAGAAAAAAACAGACGAAAACGTAAGAAATCGAACGAAAACGTAAAAAAACAGACGAAAACGTAAGAAATCGGACGAAAAGGTAAAAAAACAGACGAAAACGTATGTAATCGGACGAAAACGTAAAAACGGGCGAACACGTAACAAATATGACGAAAACGTAAAAAAACGGACGAAAACGTAAAAAACGGACGAAATCGTAAGAAATCGGACGAAAACGTGAAAAAACAGACGAAAACGTAAGAAATCTGACGAAAACGTAAAAAAAGGACGAAAACGTAAAAAAACGGACGAAAATGTAAGAAATCTGACAAAAACGTAAAAAACGGACGAAAACGTAAGAAATTTGATGAAAACGTAAAAAACAGACGAAAACATTCAAAAACGTATAAACGTAAAAAGAAGTTATGATTAGGGTATATCACTTTTTAAGAAGTTATAACTAATTAGATTAAAGTTTAACTAGCCATTCGACCCATTCCTATGACCCATTGGACTCATTAATTTAATTTAAAAGTATATTTAAAAGCTCATTGGACTTAAACTTCATTTAACTTAAAGACCCAAATAACCTAAATATTTAAAAAAAATGACCCAATTAAACCAATTTTTTTGTATTTGGGTCAAGATTGTCACCTCTACTTCTGCACAAGTTGGTCTAAAATTTTCATTCTTAGACTCATAGTATCCACAACATGTGTAACCACAGATGGTTTTACAGCAATGTTACACTTGTAGAAAGCTACATGTATCTTACTTTATGTCCCGAAGCTTATGTTCTAAAAAGCTACATGTATCTTACTTTCCTAATAAAGCACTCCATCATTTTACTTCCTGGTGCACCTTTAACCTGAATAGTCAAATAATTAAGAACCATTAAACAGAAACAACAATAACCATTACATAATATTAGGATTTAAGTTTTACTCATCAACAAGTCTATGCATATAAAAAATTGTATAGATTTCTTACACTATAGACCATAGTCACAAACTATATGCAAATTAAATTAAACAAACATACCACTTTAGAGCTCTTGATTTTTGATTCAGTGAACCTGATGTGAACTCGGGGAATGCATAACCATATATCCTAACACTAACTTCCTACTGTAATTAGAGCTTTTGTAAAGTGGCATAGAATATAAACAAATTCCGCAATTGGATTTCTCACCATTGTTAGTATAAGCCATTCTTCAAATAAGAATATTTGAGCTTCTTTTGCTATCTTACCTACATAAACAACAAAGGTGTCGCATAATGGTAATAAGATACGAATAAAAGAGAATGACGGTTTAGATGTTTCTTTGTAAAAATAGTAGGCTAATGTAGGGTGGCAATTCGCGTCATGTTCGGGTTTAGCGCTTATGTTCATTGTTATGATATCACAAGATATATATGTACCTGATTCTCAGTATTATACATATTACACATATTAGTAAAATCGCTCCATAAAAAAATGAAAGCACAATTAAAAAAACCCAATTGGATCAAAGAATTATAACCAAACATTAAGTGATCAAAATTCGAGCACAATAATAAAACTGAAAAACTAATTTATGTGCAATCGCAAACAACCCACTGTTCCATTCCAATCCTAAACATCACCTAATCTAATAATAAGCAGTTCCTTATATGCAATCCTATAATAATAAGCAGTTTTTATATGCAATCCCAAAAAGCCCAAGATTTTAATAATGTGCAATTTTCAATTTACACTTACTTGGAATGGCAATACATTGATAAACTCATCATAATGATGTGGTATAAGGTCTTCAACTTATCAGTATACACATAACTTAACCCAATCATCTTCATCAATTATGAATTGTTTGTTACAGAATGATCCATGTGATACACTAACATTGTCCAACTTAAAGTTTAAGCAAATTAAATTCTTATTTTGTTGAGTCAAAATACAAAATAAGCCTAAACATTAACCTATTTTGATTAAATAAACTGTAAGACGTATATTCAAATTAGAAAACCAAATTTTGCACATAGTTTTCACGTAATCTATGAATAATTAATAAAGATGCCTGAATCTCATTAGAATCGTGTAAGGGTTTTCTAGATGATGTTGAATCGTATAACACTCGATTTTTGTTCTTCAATAATTTCGATTTAGGGGTTAAGGAATTGAAAGGTCCGGTAAAGAATTAGGGTTAAAGGAAACAACAATTGGATTGGAACTGTGGGTGGGTGGGTAGATAGATATGTTACGTTTTTGTTTTTTCTAATTTTTTAGTTTCAACCTTAAGTTTTGTAGATTACCTCTGTTTTTTTTCTAAGTTTTAGTTTTTATAGTTTCGACACATATACTTTTGTAACCCAATTATCTCAAAAAACGATTTTTTATAAATTTTTACTAATTAAAGAAAAATTTAGTTTTTATTACTTTTAACACTTAAATATAAAGCTCTAAAGAAAAAAAATCTTTCTTATTAAAGAAACAATATTTTTTTTTGAAATACAAAAGTACTCACTTTGCGTTTTCCTTTACTAGATAAAAGATTTGTTCATTACAATCAACCCTTCAATATTT
>BQNB010199304.1:0-11071 GCA_026074375.1 Tanacetum coccineum
TGACTCACGAAGTACGAGTCTAGTTAAAGACTCTCTTAAAAAATTAAGCGCTTCTCGGGAGGTAACCCGCGCTTCACTTAAGTGTGGAGGAGTCCCTCCTCCATTTCTTTTACTAATATCTTTTATTTATTTTCTAAAAAAACAACAAAAATATTTTCTTTTTGTGTGCTTTTGTTTGTTTACTCTTATGCAGGTACTTTAGCTTAAAGATATGAAAAAATATGAAGTTTGCTCAAGAATAGCTCTCAACTATACATTTTCTTATGCCCCGGGAAGTACCGTTTTCCCTTAATTTTCCTATTTTATATCTATTATCAGTAATCACATTGAGGGCAATGTTAAACTTAAGTGTGAAGGAGAGCCAAATAGGAAAATTAATCATATCCCTCCTTGTTTGCCCTGTCAAAATTTTGTACAACTAATATTTTATGAAAAATCTTAATATATATATGCTTTCATTTTTTTTTAAAGTGCTCTTAGTAAGGCAAATCTAACCGGATTGACATTATAGCTAGCACAACCTACTCCGCTAAATTGTGAGCATTCTAAGCCTATAAGAATATGCGGGTATCCATCTTTGGTACCCAAGATAAATGATGCCTTTAGCTTGTTTGAGTTAAGGAATGAGAAATCATATGTATCTATTCCATCGTTATGGACGTGTATATGTGGTTTTGTCACCTTTTCTAGAACATTGGTATTGGTTTATCATTATATTTGAGCTAGCCGGTAATTTAGAAGCTCTAGAACTTGTGCTTAATCATCATTTACTAGACCGAAGTCTATTCACATGAAATGAATTCTTCCGAAGTCTTCTGTTCCTTTGCAGAACACTCCTTTGGTGCTAAAATTGCTAAAATACCTATGGTGAATGTAGAAGTTCTGTGCCAAGCCTTAGTTATTATATTTGGTAAAAAATAATAATAATAATAATATGCATATGTGCTATAGTAGTTCAGAAGAATAAAGGCTTATGTTTTGGCACGTAAAGATTGTATCCGCTCCAGTATCAAGTTCCGCCCTTCGTTCAGGCTTATGTGTTAAGTACAAGCCTATGATAGCTGTCTAGATTATGTCTGTGCAAATTGAGTGTTTTTTACACAAAAATATAAACCCTATCTGAGTGGCATGAGTGAATTAAAAAATCAAACACTATCCCTATGTGAGGTGCAATGTATATGTCTATGCCTGAAAAGTTACCTAATATGCAAATTCTTATAAAATCCAAATTTTCTCCACGTCACGATAAATGATTTATTTTCTTGCTTCGATTGCTTGAGGGCAAGCAATAAGGCTAAGTATGGATGGTGATTTGATAACGCCCAAATTGATACATTTATTCTATGGCGTTTATTTGTTTATATTTTATCATTTCTCGTGAACTTATCATACTTAATAGCATAAAAATCTGCTTGCAGGTTCATTTTAAAGCCATTATGAGTAATATAAAAAAAAAAAAAAATTTAACATAAAAAGATGCATCAAAATCAAATACTTACACGATAAAGAACACATCATTCAAGAAAAGATCAACAATCAAGCTCTATGTGCCAAAATGTGTGCCGCACTTTTCTTCAAGTCAAAGATAGTTAACATTGCATTAACTCAACAAGTACGCCGTACAATCTTTTATGTGCGTCGCACTTCCCATCTGATATGAAGCATTTATGAAGACTTTAATGCTACTGCATTTACACCCTAAGTGCGCCGCACATATTATCTTGTGCGTCGCACTTACTCAATAAACTTTTAATGCTAGTGCATTTAATCACCAAGTGCACTGCACAAACTTTTGTGTGCGCTGCACTTTCACCCCATAATCAGCCTATAAATAGAGGACGAATTTTCACTCTCAAATCATTCCTCTCATTCCAAAAACACACATATACTCCAATCCTCTTATCCACCATCCATATAAACACCAAAAACACTACTCCCTTCGAAGAATAAAGATCTAACGATCAAGAACGAAGATGGTTATCAACTTAGTTATTGAAATAATGGAAGTCTGTGTTAAAGCTACTTTTGTTATGAACACTCTAGCTATAAAGCTAAATCTCTATGACTACCTCGTATGTTTATGGAATAATGAATAAGCATTTGGTATGATTATGATCCCTTTAATCTCAAGCTTGTATTGAAATCCTATTATATCTTATCTTGTCCATCTTTGTATATCAACTTAAATTATATAGTCATATTGGTATAGGTCGAGAGACCCGATATGATCTATGTGGTTTTAAAGATTTGTTTATGGTCTTTATCGTTTGTGTCGAGAAATCCACTTTCGTAAATTGATAAACAAATAAGCTTTGATATACTAGTAACTGGATTATTTGAGTGACACATTTGGTCTAGTTAACTAAATATAAGTCTTGAGTTAATTAAGTTAGTTTGTGAAAACGTTTTCTGACGAGAAATCCTTTTTATAAATTAAGGTTCCACCTCCATGGTCTAATCATTTCCAACGCTTATAAATTATTTTTAACTATCCGAGTAGTCATCTTTATCATCATTGGTAAAACAAAAAGTTATTTTCAAGTTAAAGTTTATTTTCTTTCTGATTATCTAAACACTACTCAAATCTCTGTGGAACGACCTGGTCTTGCCTAAAAAGATTATACTGTATACGTGGGTTATACTTTTACCCATGTGTTTCTCTATGATAAAAATTGGTATTTTCAGTCATTATAAATTTAAAGCTTTTGAAACACATCAATTGCTCATCAAAGGGGTATGCATGTCATCCACAGAATCCTATGAAAGGGATTTGTTGCAAGTTAAATATAATTAATACTATGTAAAAATAGCAAACAACACTAAGACTCAATTAAGATGTGGATGATATAGATATGCCTCTGTGATGAAATCCTTCTTGAATATTGTGATCCAGTCTTCATCTTTTGACAGCAGCTTAACTTGATAAACATAATTGTTATTGATGATATGTTCATCCGTGTAATGAAAGCGCCATAACAATCTTTTTCCTACCAAGACATTCAGCTCATCAGGGAGGTACTCATCATGGTTTTCTCCATATTTTTTAATGAGATTATAGCATTGTTCTCCACCTAGTTTGAACACCCAGTCATCAAACAACAACAAAGATGCTGACCCAGATACATCTATCACTCGAACATTTACTTTAAACCTAGAATATACTTTGTTGGTACAAAAACCAATCATTAGTCAGAATAAATTTATATCTTAAATCAATGTAACAAATAATTCGTTATAATATATGCAGACCTCATCCCAACACCAAACGCATTTAATGCTTTATGAATCCTGTAATTCCAGACATTTTCTTTTTTGCCTTTTGTACCACTGGATGATGCTTTACATTGATCCATTTCTTTGGCAGAACGTCCACACCGTTTGCATGCCAAGTAAGTCCATCTAAATTCATGGTGTATCTTATGTATCTTGGCAGAGAGAATACAATGGAATGACTGCAAATACAACAATTCATCATTCATTGTATATGTACGAAAAATAAAATACATTATAGAGTTGAAAGTATGAACATACACTATCAGAATCCCTTATACTCCCAACCATTTTCTTGATTGCACCTTTAAAAAACTCATCAGCAGTAACTTCTTTCTTAACTGGAGAAAATAGTGCAATGGAATGGTTATTTGGATCAAATTCTTCTTTTTCTGATACATGTACATTGAGTAAAACAGTTTATGGTTAGAGGGTCAGAATTTAAATTGTGCCAATATATGATTCGATTGTCTATATGAATGACTCAAAATATTGTTGTACCTCTGTCTGAACGCGGCAATTTCTAGAAGATCATCATTGAGGTATAGTTTTGTAGAATACATAGCATTTGTCACAGATGGTTTTCCTATTATGATGTCACAAAAAATACATATTAACTATTATACAAAAATGTTACATAATTGAAGATTCATAACAACGTGACCCATTGCTTCTCTCTCATCATGCAACTTTTGAAACTTGCCAGACCAAGAATCAAAAAAAGGAGTATAATAGTTTTGAAAAAGGAGTAAAACATAGTTTATGGTTGATTACTTACCATTAATGTACTTAACCTTACATTACTGTAAAATCATAACAACATGACCCAATGCTTTTCTCTCATCATGTAACTTTTGAAACTTAGCAGCCCAAGAATAAAAAAAACAGCATTCAAGTTGTGCACCTCTGTTAATAAATAAAAAGTAAATAAATAATATTAGGCCAAAGATATAGTAAGGATATAGGTTAATTAACAGTTTAAGTTATAAAGTTACTGAAAATCCTTGAGGATGATGGCCCTCCTTGTTTTGTCCACCCCAAACGTGTTAAAAAGGATGGTGTCAGAAACTGAAACAACTGTTCCAATCACATACGCATATAAACTTTTGATGAATAAATCACTGTCATTTTAAAGTCTACTAGGTGCAATGCTCATTTTAGTGCAATGCTCATTTTGGTGGTCTCGAAAAGATATACCAGGCCAAGTTTTAAAGTCTACTATAGCCACTGACACAGTCATTTTTAATGATTTTATGTATAAGGGGAAAACAGAAAGGCTTATCCTCACATAATAGAACTATAAGGTAGGTGTACTCAGTAAAGTTTTAACTGGTTAAGTAATGAAAAATATGTCAAAATTTTATTAATGAAACATTTTTCAAAATAAATTAGAAAAATAAAGGCAAGTATAATCAAATGGGTATTTATTTCTAATCTTTTTTGTCACACCCCCAAATGAGGGCTAGATGGAAACACGTGTCCGAGGGCGTGACGTCATAATATACATCACACAAGATACAAAGAACGACCTCTAAGGGTACGTTTGAAAATCCAACATCGTTGCATTAATTTAAAATAGTTAAGGTTTTACATAAGTTCAAAGATAATATGCGGAAGCGAATAAAAGGTTTTAAAGTTTGACAACGATGTTAACATAGATATTAATAAGTCTTGAAAATCGGCCCAAGGCATGGCAACACCATAAAGCAAGCAAAGACATCCATAGCTAAGCACCTGAGAAAAACATGCTAAAACGTCAACATAAAGTTGGTGAATTCATAGGTTTGAATTTAGTATTAAAAGTTGGACCACAAGTTCACAGTACGCACGTGACAGTTATAACAGATACAACTTCACATAAAAAGTATTTACTGTTGCGCTAAGCTCATGACACCGAAGCTCAATTTAAAAGGAAGCATATTATATGCCAAACAAGAATTAATTGCCCTAAAGGTATCTGACCAAGATCACCTAGTGAAATCCGACATGGTATATATCCGTTTATCGGGAGCCCCGTGGGTAGTGAGCGCTACTCACCCGGATAGGGATAATTAGTCCCAATAGATCTATTTACAACATTCGCGCTTACTTAACCAGTCAGTCGGTCAAGAAATTAACGGTTCATGATAATTCGGGCATTAGTGGTCTATTCGCTACTTAGGCAACACGTAATCAGGAAAAGGTAACGTAAAGTAACTGTGTCCATAGTTTAAAAACAAGCAATGTTTCTCACCCCAAAGTAGTAAAGTAAAAGTAGTAAAACGTGGGGCTATGAACTCACCTTAGCAAGATGAGCAAATGATAATTCACGCAAGTAAAAGATGATATAGAGATCTAGCCGCGACCTAGAATAATAACGCGTCTTAGAAACACGGAAAGTATGCCAAGAATTTCACAATATGTTCATCGCCAAAAGATATACATGTGTGTTTTTGAGCTTTGACTTTAATTAACAAAACGTGACAAAATAAAATTATAGAGTTTGTCGTTAAGTTTCGGCGTTTAACCAAAAATTACTATTTATAGTAAGTTTCTATTTTAGGAAAGTTTTTAGTTTCGGGACGTTAATACCGTTCCCTACATTTGCTTAATCCATATTTCCTTAAGTGCACTAGAGAAATCTAAACGTTTAACTTCCGTGTCCATCTTGCTAAAATTCACCAAACTTACTATTTTTAGTAACCTTAATGCTTTTCCTATTATATGTTAACGACGTCTTTAAATGATACTAATCAATATATATGTGTTACTATATGTTTCGCTAATGTTTTAAAAGCTCAAAATATCTCGAAAGTGTCCGAAAACCTATTTTACTATTCACATCAGCAACTATTCATTTGGTTTTGTCGAAAAATGTTTCAAGTTTTATTTGGCTATAACTTGGCCGTTTTAACTCCAATTTTAGTGTGCGATATATGAAAAACTATCTATTTGAAAAGAGCTCTCCAAAAACTACTTTTACGCCTAATGAAAACATTTTTAGGTCTACCAAAACGCCAAAACAATTTCGGATCAGCAACTACCTTTTTCATAAACGCTTCCAAAAATCACACCAAGCTTCACAATAGTGCCTAATCTAGCCTAATCTCCATTCACAACTAATCTACAACAAAACCATTCCTAAAACTAACCTAATCCTTTCATTTCTATTGTTGCAACTCTCATCCAACTCTCATCTCACCAAGAACATAATATTGAACTAGTGAAACAAAGTAATATCATTATTTATAAAATCTTGTTTTATAATCTTTCAAAAATTAAAACACAACATGTGGATGTATGGATCTTGAACATATATGAAAGAACATATGTAAACCACAAGAAAAGATTCAAGACACTTACAAGAATGAAGAACAAGTAGAGAAATCACAAGATTTATACCCCAAAATGCTAGATCTATAAAACCCAACAACAAATCTTGAAACCCTAACTTATAAACTCTTGAAAGACCCTTGAAATCAAAGAACTAATACTTCACAACACCTTAGATATGACTAGAGATGAACTTATAATGCTTGGATCTTGAAGGAAATCAAAAGATATGGAATGTTTATGGTGCTTGTGGTTAGCCGTGGGTTTTTGGAACCAAGGGAGGAGAGAAAATGTTTTTGGTGAGGCAAGGAGTGTATGAAATGACCTAAGTCTTGCAAAGTGAGGTTTATATAAGGTGTGAATTAGGGTTTTATGGGTCCTTGGCTTAAGTTAAGTGGCTTGAGCCACTCCTTTTTGGACCATGGTGCGTCCGGTTTTGGGTACACAAGGGCAAGACCAAGCAAATTTTTTTATGGTTCATGACTTATACTCTTATTTGTATTTTTAAGGTCAAAGGTGGTCATTCATCTCTTACACTCTTGTAAGGGATCACATGTATTAGTTAGCATGATAAGTGTGCATGAGGATGACCCTCTCATGTGTCACTTTCATGCACATGCATGAATATTCAAATAAGATGCTCTTGAATTAATTTCAAGTCTTATGGTGCATTTGGTTTGGTTTATGCGTCCAAAATATGACAAGAAGGGGACATGAACGAAATTTTTGGCTTATGAACATGAGATGGACGATAACTAAAGTTTACACGAAAAGATTTCGGGTTTCCGGGGTTCCGTTAGGTCAAAAACGCGAAAAACATAATTTAAACGTTAAAGCGTAAAAATAAATACCGGGAGTGATCGTAAACTACGAAACACTTAGAAAAGATAAAATAACTCATATAATATCTAAACTAATCAAAATCCAAAGTCGAAACGCGTCCGATGATGTTTTTCAGATTTACGCGGGTTAACTTCCCGGTAAACTGCCAGATTCAAACGTAACGTATAAAAATCAAAAATAATGATCGGAAAAGTTTAAAATATTGACCTGAAATTTTTGGGGTGTGACATTCTTCCCCCGTTAAAAAAGCTTTGTCCTCAAAGCTTAAGACGTGGACTAAGGGTTAACGAAAAGATGAGGGTACTTTTTCTTCATTTGATCTTCACGCTCCCAAGTAAACTCGGGCCCTCGTCTCGAATTCCAATGGACCTTCACGATTGGAATGCGGCTTTGCTTTAGCCGTTTAACTTCTCGATCCATAATTTCAACTGGTTCTTCAATGAAATTAAGCTTGTCATCAATCTGGATCTCATCCAACGGAATAGCTAGTGGTTCGTCTACGAAACACTTCTTCAAATTGGAAACATGAAAAGTGCTATGAACTCGGCTTAATTGCTCTGGGAGTTCAAGTCGATAAGCAAGCGTTCCTACTTTAGCAAGAATCTTGAAAGGTCCAATATAGCGAGGGTTCAGCTTCCCCCGTTTGCCCAAAACATATCCCGCCTTTCATGCGACACTTTCAGCATGACCTTGTCTCCAACCTCAAATTCTAATGGCTTACGTCTCCTATCGGCGTAGCTCTTCTGTCTATCTCGTGCAGCTTGAATACGCTTCTTGATCTGAATGATCTTCTCAGTTGTTTCATGAACAATTTCCAGACCAGTGAGCTGAGCGTCTCCAACCTCAGCCCAACAAATAGGCGATCGACACTTTCGGCCGTAGAGAGCTTCAAACGATGCGGCTTTGATACTAGTGTGATAACTGTTGTTGTAAGAAAACTCCACCAAAGGTAGGTGCTATCCCAACCTTTCCCAAAATCAATCACACAAGAACGTAGCATGTCCTCCAAGGTTTGGATGGTTCTCTCACTCTGACCATCAGTTTGTGGATGGTAAGCCGTACTCATATCCAATTAAGTACCTAGGGCTTCGTTTAGTGATTTCTAGAAATGAGAGGTAAACTTACTGTCTCGATTAGAAATAATCGAAACTGGCACTCTATGCCTCGAGACTACTTCCTTCAAGTATTATCTCGTCAACTTCTCCATTGATTCGGTTTCCTTCATTGGTAAGAAATGAGCACACTTTATGAGTCGGTCTACAATTACCCAAATTGTATCTTGACCAGACGTCGTCTTTGGTAACTTAGTTACGAAATCCATATTAATGTTCTCCCACTTCTATACTGGGATCACAAGTTAAACCAACAAACCGGATGGTTTTTGGTATTCGGCCTTGACTTTGGCACAGGTCAAACATTTACTGGCGTAGGTGGCAATCTCAGCCTTCATATTCGGCCACCAATACAGCTTCTTTAAATCTTGGTACATCTTGTCCGATCCAGGATGTACCGAATACTTTGACTTATGCGATTCATTCATAATCAACTCTCTTAAGTCACCAAAACAGGGTATCCAACTTCTCCCATTCAAGCATAACGTTCCATCAGCACGTTGCTCAAGCTTCTTAATCATACCACACAGATCTTCTGTTCCATAATTCTCCTCCTTTCTCGCCTCAACCTGAGCTTCTAAGATCTGCACAGGGAGGTTCAGACCAATCGTCAAAACTAAAGCTCGAACTCGTAGTGGCTTATTCCGTTCCTTTCGGCTCAAGGCATCCGCCACCACGTTCGCTTTTCCCGGATGATAACAAATCTCACAGTCATAGTCGCTCAACAACTCCAACCATCTATGTTGTCTTATGTTCAACTCTTTCTGATCTAGAATATGTTGCAAACTCTTATGATCAGTGAACACAACGCACTTCGTACCGTACAAATAATGTCTCCACATTTTGAGAGCAAACACTACAGCTCCAAGCTCTAAGTCATGTGTAGTGTAATTCTTCTTATGAATCTTAAGTTTGCGTGACGCGTAGGCTATGACCTTCTCCCTTTGCATCAAAACTGCGCCCAATCCTTTACGAGAAGCATCACAGTAAACCACGAAGTTTTCACTACCTTCGAGAAAAGCCAAAATTGGTGCACTACACAACTTCTACTTCAACAGTTGAAATGCAGCTTCTGCATTTTCACTCCAATAAACTTTACGTTTTTTTGAGTCAGCTTCGTCATAGGTTTGGCAATTTTTAAGAAACCTTCGATTAATCGTCGGTAATAGCCAGCAAGACCTAGAAATTGACGAATCTCTGTCGGAGTCTTGGGTGATGCCTAATCCTTGATTGACTCAATCTTAGTTGGGTCCATGTGAATGCCTTCACTATCAATCATGTGACCAAGAAATTGTACCTTCGACAGCCAAAATTCACACTTCAAAAACTTGGCATATAATTCCTCCTTCTTAAGCAATTCCAAGATTAACTTAAGGTGTTCTGCGTGCTCTTCTTCGCTCTTGGAGTAGATCAAGATTTCATTAATAAAAACGATCACGAATTTATCTAAGTACAGTTTGCACACTCGATGGGTCAGATCCATGAATACCGTCGGTACGTTGGTTAGAATAAATGGCATCACTTGAAACTCATAGTGACCGTAGCGTATCCTAAATGCTGTCTTTGAAATGTCTTCCTCTCGAACTCTGAGTTGGTGATAACCAGATCTCATGTCGATCTTAGAGTAGACTTTTGATCCTTGCAACTGATCACATAGGTCGTCGATTCTCGAAAGTGGATATTGATTCTACACATTCAGCTTGTTCAGCTCACGATAATCGATACACATCCGAAAAGATCCATCTTTCTTTTTAACAAACAAAACTAGGGCTCCTCAGGGTGAGGAACTCGGTCTTATAAATCCCTTTTTAGAAAGTTCTTTTAGCTGAGTAGACAATTCTTGCAGTTCTGACGGTTCTAATCTATACGGGGCGCGTGCCACAGGTGCAGCACCAGGGACCAAGTCAATTTGGAATTCAACTTTCCGCGTAGGCGGTAATCCAGGTAAGTCTTTTGGAAAAACCTCCGGAAAGTCCCGTATAGTCGACACGTCCTCAAGTCGCTTCTCCTTCGACTCGTTCTCTATTTCCTTCTTCGTCACTTATGCCAGAAAAATTGGGCAATCTCTCTTAATATATTTCTAAGTTTTAGTGCATGATATAATGCTCAACTTCAACTTCTCTCCTTTGTCGTCTCTATCACCTTGAACTATCAAAACTTTGTCTCCAAAGGGAATTCGCATAATCTTCTCATCACAAACGATCACCGCATGATGGTTTGCTAACCAATCCATGCCAATGATGACGTCAAAACTACAAAGTTCTACTGGCATTAGGTCAATATTGAATGGGTGACCTAACAATCCTAACGTACAGTCTCTAAGCACGGTATTAGTTTTAGAAATTCTCATGTCGGCTAATTCGACAGCTGATGTGTCACTGTGTGGTGTATATTTTTATGATTCAAGTTTTAAATTTATATTTTGCCAACTTAACAAAAAACAACACTTTAACGGGCAGTATACCTGGTCGGTGGTAGATTCGTGGTAAGTAGGGTAGTAGGGTGTCGAACACTTGAAGCGAGGTTAAATCTCT
>BQNB010199305.1:0-11071 GCA_026074375.1 Tanacetum coccineum
ACAACCATTTTCTAACATATAGCAAGTAAAAAGGAAAAATACTAGAGCATGTTGATAATGGTTGACAATTGTCAAAAAATTTGTGTAAATCAATAGCCATAAATATATATATCAACTAAAAAAAGGTAAGTGCATAATTAAAACATAAGACTAAAGATCATTCATTAAACATAATAATTATGTATAAAACATAATATGCTTGAAGCATATTGATACAACATACATAAAATTAAACTACAAAGGTCATAATATTCCTAGAATTCCATGGGACTTGTTTGCAAAAGGTTTGGTTGACAATTATTTGAAAATGGCTAAACATGGTGTATGTTTAGTTTGGAGAAATTAATGGTGGTGGAGTGTTTGGAATGGGAGGTTGTGAAAGCATGTGTTCTATGTAAGAAAACATGTATTGGAGTTCATCTCTCAATCCAAAGATGAGAGTATGGTTGTGAATGCAACACAAGCATGAATCTCCATGAGCTTCAAGAAGGTTCCAAGGAATGGGATGACCAAAGAGAGGTGGAGAGGGTGATGGAGTATTAAATTGAACATCAAGTGGAGTAATTGGTGAAAGGGTGAGAGTGATGTCCATTGATCCACTTTCTTGAATTAGAGGTGGTGGAGGAACTCTTGGAGGAGGAGATGTTGGTGAGTTCAAGTAACCATTGGTTGATGGTGATGTGGAGGAAGTTGGTGATTTGGGTATGTAGTCAATGGAGGAGGAAGAAGTATCTTTAGTTGATGGTGTTTTTGAAGGTGCATTTGGAGCACTAGGTGATGGGAGTTGATGTTTTGGTGATGGGGTTTTAGTGTCATCTTGAGTTAAATCCACAAATAATTGTTTTGGTGGAATGATGTTGATTTTTGGTCTTTTGGAAGCTTTAGAAATGGAAGCTCTAGTGGATGCCATGGAGGTTTATGGTGGTTGATAATGGATGAAGAAGATGATGAAGTGGTGGTAAACATTTGGAGGAAATTTATTGGAAGAGAATAGTTTGGAAATGGAATAAATTTGAATTAGTTTAGGGATTTTCAAAGTATGTTCGAGCTTTCTGGGTAAGGATAGATGAGGCTAGGTAAAACAGAGTCAAAAAGAGAAAGAAACAGTCAAACCCGTTAATTGTATGGCCGGTCCCCATAATTATGGTGTCGGCCCCTTATCTTTAAGGGGACCGCCCTTATGAATTAAGGGGGCTGCCCATCTGATGCTTTTCAGACGACCCAAAATTTGATTTTTGTAAAAAAATTGTAGGAAAGGTTGTGTGTTGATGGCCAATTTGCAGCAAGTCCTATGTGAACATATATATGCATGAAACCAAGTATATCATGTATGCATGCAATTACCAAAAAAATATATGAGATAAAGATAAACATTAAGAACATACTAATAGCACATAGTAATTAGAGGTTGTGTTCTAAGTAAGCCAAATAAGTTCACATAAAGTCCTAAACAAATTATTCTACCAATCTAATCATCACTCGACATCTTTATTTCTTTTTCTTGCTGAAGACTCCTCGCAATGCCTTGCCAAATGATTTGAATCTACCTCTAAGTTCCTTATGCATTTGTTGTGTTTGATTGAGCAAGTCAGTTTGATGTAAGAAGAGAAGATCATCATCTTGTTGAGAAGAAGTGGGAATGTCGTATCGTTGGTAATTAAGTGGTTGAAGAGAATTTAGATAGGTGGTAGGAGATGGGGTACTAGCACGAGAAGCACCATCATCCTCATCATCATCTCCTTGGTGAGATGAAGATCCACGGTTATGATGGGCGATGAGGGAGGGGAAATGAGGAAAGAAGAGCGAGGGATAACCGTATACACAACTATGGTTACACCGATTTCCGACACTAAGCACTAATGTCGAAAAAATCTTAATCCTAGCTAGATACAAGTCCTAAACAACAACACTTTTGTTAATTTTGAGGATTGGAATATTAATACTAACAAGCTAACCGCACTTAATTTTCAACCATATTTAATACTTGCCTTTCCACTACAAACCTTCTCTTAACTTCACTACCTTACTCTTCACTTCAACAACTTCCCCTTCTTACGCTTCACTACTCTTCCCACTAACTTCAAATCTACAGCTTCCACAACTTCAATTACAACCTTGACACTACCTCATGATCAACACCAAAGCCCATTAATCACTACTTATCAAAGATAACCCCGATATAACTCTATTGACTTCAACCTTGATCAACCTACACATCTAACTATTATACACAAATACAATACACGCCTTCACAATTTACACATTATGAATTTACAAGATCTAATACAACCTTCACACACACACAACTTAAAATACACACATTCACAATATACACAAATGATTTACAAGATCTAACACAACTTCACAACAACACCAACTAAACTATAACACTTCTTGACTTGATGATAAGAAGTATTCTTCTCTTGCACTTGAGGAATTAAGCTTGGATCACTTGGAAACAAAGCTTTATGATTAAATTATCAAAGGAATGAAAGGAGAGTATAAACTGATTTAGAACAGAAAGAAAGTGTGTGCAAAAGGTGAGAAAAATAGTGGGGTGTCTAGTATTTATAGGCAAACTGAGGAGCCTTTTTGTCTGGCCGGTCCCCTTAATTAGGGTGCCGGCCCCCTTATATTTAAGGGGACCGCCTGTGTATTTAAGGGGTCCGGCTAGGCCAGGACGCTCCCTTTTTGTCTTTTCTAGATGAGGTGTTTTCTGGAACATTTCTAGCCGTTTTTAGGTAGAAAATTTGAATTCAAAATATTTATTTGAATAAAACATTTCTTTTAAATCTTAAAATGTTTTGTAAAAGTTATAAAAATGTTTGTGACATTTTTATAAAAAATGTGAGGTTAAATAAAAAATCATTTGATCATAAAATGCATTAAGCATTTATTTATTCATACCTTTAAGTGATTAATTTGTCGAAATGAAAATTTACTACTAATTACTTGTTTACGTTTAATTTTACATTCAACGTTTTTTCATTTTATGATTATCAAAACTTAGAGAGGTCGAAAAATATTAATAACGTTTTTAGGCATTATTTCTGTCAAAAGGTTAGTCTAGTTAGAACATTAGTCACGATTTTAGTTTTTATTGATAATAGTCAATGTATTTTTATTTCATGATTAAATGTTCTTGATCATATTTGATTATCTTCTTACATGTTGTTTATCATGATTGTCTTTGCTTAAGTTGATTGGGATATTGTTTGGTTCAGTATATTTAGTGATATTATTTAAACAAATTGCTTCCAGCCAAAGTTGGGCCAAGTTGACTTTTTTGAAGGTTAGCAGGTTCTATTCATTTGTTAAGTCGGTTCCTTTCAGAAAGGGAACTAGATGGAACCGGCTACTCAGAACAACAATTTTTTTCTCTTCTTTTCTTTCACATTCCCATGATTCTCAATATATTGTTTCGTTGGTTTCTCCCGTGTAGGGGGAGCACATATTTTACATTACTTTACATCACTAACATATGTCTTTGTAGCTTTCTTAATTCACTTGGAGTCCTTGTCGATCCTAATTAGGGGGAGCATTCTTCAAGGGGGAGCATTGGAATTGATTCTCTGTGAATCAATTTTAGTTTCGACTTTCGTCAGACCTTCTCTCATATTACATACTTGCATTTGATTCCTTCCGAAACAACCTACCTCATTGCTTTACATTTTTTTTCGTTGGTTAGTTTATCGTCGACGCTCTTTTTGTTTCGACAAAAAGGGGGAGAAGGAAGTAAAAACTCTAATTTAAAACTTATAAATTTTATAATTTACTTCCGAAAAATTTGTGTTTTGTCATCAACAAAAAGGGAGAGATCGTTAATACTAATAAACCGTAAAAATATAAACCGTAAAAACATTTATTTATATTTTACGATCTATCCGTGTTTTGTCGATAACAAAACATAAAATATGTTGGAAGTAGAAAATAAAGTTTACTAGCTTTAAACCAATAGTTTTCTAACTTAACTATCATTTATCTTACACATCATATATCTTACATATTTACTCGGTTATATTTTACAAAACACATAAAAACATTTCTAGAATAAAAATGTACAAATTGAGAATTAAACATATGTTAACAAAGTATACCTTAAAATGTACTTTTTCTAGAAAAAAAAGAATTTAATACATCATGCATGACTTCACAACAGATCTAGAAAAGTTTTTTTTATGATTAAATTCGGATTTCTTGTCAGATAGCCGATTCTCTCCGGTTGCACTGGCCGGTTCCATTGTGGTGATGGAACCGCCATGAACCGGGATACAATATTAGCCGGTTCTATTGATTTGCACTGACCGGTTCCATTGTAGTAATGGAACCGACGAAATCACGCTACAGTAGAATTTTAGCCTATAAATACCAAGTCATTTCTCTTGTTTTAGGAATTCATTTAACATAGTTCCTTACTCTTATATTCAGCTAACATCTGATCTTTAATCATGTTCCTTTTCTTTTTAGTGTTTTTGTGAATTTCTTATTAGGAGAAGTTTTGCCGACTTGTCGCATACAAGATCAAGCATCAAGGCTTACTTGTTGCAAGTATATCTCATCACATGAAGATCTAACTACTGATATCAAAGCATCATTCATCATCCTTGTTAATCAAGATGTATGTCATGCAGTGTTAGGAGCATTTGGATAAGTTTAAAAAGTATATCGTGTTAGATAATATATTTAAGGATGGATCTAACTTTGTTAGATCTTGGTGTATTGCTTGGCACCTAGTAGAGGGTAAGCATTATGGGGTTTTGTTCCTCCATATTGGGACACAGTATTTAGCTTAGTACCATATAAAGGGTAAGCAAGTGTAAGATTGGTTCATCCATATAAGAACTCGGTGTTTAGCTTAGTACCAAATAAAGAGTAAGCAACGCTGTGAGGCTTCTCCGCCACTTGAAGGAGTTTTGGTGTCTAGTGAATTCGAACTCTCGAGTAGGTGACTCGGGGAGTAGAGTAGGGCAAGGTAGGAGACCTTGTAGCCGAACCACTATAAATACCTGTGTTACATATCCTTTACCTTTACATATTTTGCATCACATAATTATTTATGTTTATATGCATATACTAACTCATAGATCTAACAAACATGTTAACAATTAACTTAGAATTTTTTAAATCAAAATTTGGAAAAGGGAAAACTATTCAAACCCTCCTTCTAGTTTTCCCCAGGCACTATCACGCGTGGTTGGTAATTAGAACAAATGACTTCTAATTAAGTCATACGTGATATTAACAAAATTCTTATCGCATGTCTAAGGACTATAACAGGCTGTGATGAATAAGAGTAGCTTCGACGTGAGTCGTGAGCATCCGTAACTTGGCTAGGCAAACTATTACTTATGCAGCCATGGTAGAAATTTGTTTTTTTCAGAAATTTAAGCTCTAATATGAGTCGAATGAAATTTGCAGACCCGTGTTAAATGCTACATAATCATTTATAATATACTAATTAAGGCGATGGCGACAACTTTTTGCATATATATTTTTTATAAACGTGTTTTATTGACCACCGTATCTTAGAGGGGCAGCCACACCCAAAGTGTGGTTGCAGCCATGCTGTGTGTTTCATGTCGATACCCTACTCCCGCCACTTGAAGGAGTTTTGGTGTCTAGTGAATTCGAACTCTCGAGTAGGTGAATGGGGATAAGTAAAAGTTGAGTAGGTTAGAGAGTAGGGCAGGTTTAGGACGGACCTTCTGTATGCCGAACCACTATAAAAAATACCAGTGTTACATATCTTTCCTTTCATATTTTTGTGTTACCTATCACATAATATATTTATGTTTATATGCATATACTAACTCATAGATCTAACAAACATGTTAATAATTAACTTAGAATTTTTTAAATCAAAATTTACGAAGGGGAAAACTATTTAACCCCTCCTTCTAGTTTTCCCCAGGCACTATCACGCCGTGGTGGTGCGTTCGGTAAAGGTTAATTAGGTACGTGGTTGTTAAAATCTTGGAAAACAAATGAATTACCTAATTAAGTCATACGTGATATTATCAAAAGCTCTTTATCGCATGGTCTTAAGGGACTATTTACAGGCTCCTGTTGCTGTGGTGAAATAATAGAGTAGCAGCTTCGAATGTGAGTCGTGAGCATAACGTTTTTTTACTTTGCTCTAAGCAAAATATTACTTATCAGCTAGCCCATTGGCAGAAAAGAAAGAACAGCAAGAAGAACAGAAGGGGAGTAGATTGATAGAAAGATAGGAGAAAGATGAAAGAAGAAAAGCAGATGTAGGAATGAGGAAAGAAGGAGAAGGAAGGGAAGAATTTGTTTTTTTATTTTTCTTCAGAGGAAAATTTAAGCTCTTCTAAATATAAGGCGAATGGAAAATTTTGGAGGACCCGGGTTGTGGTTAATTTTTAAATGCTTACATAATCATTGTTATTAATATACTAATTGAGGGGCGCGGGGACGAGGAGGGATGGAGGATGGCGGACAGTGATGGCGAACAACTTTTTTGAATATATATTTTTTTATAATAGTGGTTTTACTGACCACCGTACTCTCTTATCTTGAGGGTGAAGCCACACCCAATGTATGTGGTGAAGCCAGTGCTTTTGTGTTTTCATGTCGATACCCTGCATCCGTAACTTGGCTAGGCAAACTATTACTTATGCAGCCATGGTAGAAATTTGTTTTTTTCAGAAATTTAAGCTCTAATATGAGTCGAATGAAATTTGCAGACCCGTGTTAAATGCTACATAATCATTTATAATATACTAATTAAGGCGATGGCGACAACTTTTTGCATATATATTTTTTATAAACGTGTTTTACTGACCACCGTATCTTAGAGGGGCAGCCACACCCAAAGTGTGGTTGCAGCCATGCTGTGTGTTTCATGTCGATACCCTACTCGCATATCCGAGCCTCATTATACATAATACTAATAGTTGTTCAAAAATGGTGCCATTTTATGTCGTTTTGGGTACTGGGCTACTGGTAGCCTGCTTTCGCGTGCTAATGTGGCTTTAAGCTATCTCTCTATTTTTTAGCCTTTTGAAGAGAAAACGAGGTGGGTAACACTTGCCTTTGAGTAGCAGTAGTTGATTTGGAGAAAAAATCATTCAAGTATACTACATATACATAGTTGAAAGGGTTTGTTTGTGAAATACTACGGATATACTATGTAGTGTCAAATTTGCAAACACCAATAAATGTTTACTTATTTGAAAATTTAAATGGGACATTCAACTGCATTATGATGTATACCAATTCTTGAGCAGCCTATGAGCGTCTAAAACATCAAATGAGATGTTGTACGCGCATATAGGCTGGTCAAGAATAAGAATACACAGAAGCGGTTTACGTGCTGATTGTGAGAGTAGTTTAAAACAGATCTTGTTTTTTGGATAACACTGTGTTTGTATGGTTCTTTGCCAATTTCAACAAGTACAATATTGTTTGCTTACTCTTTAGTGTCACACAGACATAGGCGACAAGACCAACATTGCTTATGTGCGTACACTGTTTTCCTTATTGTATGATACCTTAACTAGGCGATGATGAATATGAGTGCTTCAAACACTTCTCTGAGCAAATTAATCATTCAAAACTAACAAATGTTGGCATGTACATTGGCGGGGCAGCACCAAGTTATGTTTACAACCATAGCCGCATCTTTGAGGCAATGTGATAGCACATTTGCAGCCATGGCGGGCGTTGCTTTTGATAATGCTGTTGCTACTACTTGAAATTAAGATTTATGGTTCTCGCTTGATTATGCTTTCGGTGTTAGACCTGCACATGTTTTGTGCCCATGTTTAAGCTATGTGACAGTTAAGTGCTTTATGATTGTTGTCGATTCTTGAGCAGCCTATGAGCGTCTAAAGCACTAGGTGAGATGTTTTTTATCCATCTCCCACTTGCATCTTCTCTTTCGACGATATTTATCATATCACTCCCTGCTCTACTTTGGTGCTTGTCTTTCTTTTCTTCCAGCGATATTTACTATATCACTATGCTTATGCTTAAGCTATGGGAAAATGAAAGCAACGTACTGCTTATAACTGTTTGAAATATTCTTATTGAGACCATAATGATAACAATTCTAAACGGCCGTTATGATAAAATCTTAGCATCCTTGAGCGGGTTGAATTAAAGACTGGATTACGTGCATCTTGGCTAGACAAGCTTCCTAAGTTTGCAGCCATGGCGACCGTATCTTCTTTTTTCGGATGCTTACTTATCTGAGCCTCATAATATTAGAGTACACCGGATTATCATCTACATATGTTTTATGTTGATGCTTAATCTGTGAAAGCGGGTTTGGTTAATGTTTGGACTACGCGCATCTTGGCATAGCAAGCTTGCTAAGTTTGTAGCCATGTCGGCCATATCCTCATCCTCTCTTCTAGAGATATTTTCCATACCACTTTTTTCACGTAGGTGCTTCTTTTACATGTTCCATGGTTACAAAGCATGAACGTCATCTATTGCTTCCGAATGGAGTATATATAGTGTCAATTTTATTATGATTTGTGTGTTTTGCAACTTCTGGAAAATCATATCGGATTGGTAAGACTGATTTTGAACAAGGGTTTGTGTATGTTATTTTGAGCAGGTTTTATGTATGCCACTTGATTTATGATGTTTGTTATTACAATGGGTGTGCTGCTAAGCCACGTTTGTGAGAAGGGTTTGCCGATGTCACGTATGCCTAGATTAAGTAGATACCTTCTGATTAGGCATACGTGAGAGTGACAAAATCCTTATCATGTGGTTGGCTATTATGGTGTGTTTGCTCATCATTGTTTAGATCTAATATCTGACCAGTTGCGCGGTACCTTGATCTGGCGATGATGAATATGAGCAGTCTGAGTGGAACACATGAAAGTTCACAACTTGGCTAGGTAACCTATTAGGTGTGCAGCATGACAGATTTACGCAAGCTCTTATCTGAGCCAATAGATCCTTTTTTTCCAAGCATCGGTATTTTACCGTTCCTTTACAATGTACATAAATGTGTCTCCTTATTGCCTATCATTTGCTCCACCGTGTTGGGTACCGCCCAGTCGTATGCTGGCGCGACATCATTATATTTCGTTAATTCTCTTTACTAAACAATATTAGCTCTTGGAAGTGTGTTGTGTGAAGAGTGTTGTTTGGGGATTAATACTAGAAAATATAAGTTTACATACCTTCAATTTATATGGTGTGTCAAATCGGTACGTTTCTTGGCAAGGCAGCACCAACAAAGTAGTATTTGCAGCCATGGTGTGTCGAACACGAACTTTATGTATCTTTCTCTATTGACCACCCCTGTGTCTATGTTAGTAGTTAACAACAATGATTTCAAGCGTGAAATTATATCTCTTTGGGTGTTGACTGCTTACTTGGATACATGAGTGATCTTCCGAGTGTCATAGGGGCTTTGGCACTATCACGCGTGTTTAAATATAGAAAGTGTCTTCTAATTCGGCATACGCGATAATGACAAAACCCTTATCGTATATTCGGATGTTACATTGTGCTTGGTAACCATTGTCTACATATGGTGGTCCATTAGTCATAATGGATGCTTTTACAATGTGCGTTCCCTTTATCTTTTCACTGGCGATGATGAGAACTATTTTGGTACTGCATGTGGCTCACTGAGCACAACTTCTTGGCAAGGTTACCATACCCAAGTTGTGGTCGTATCCATGTCAAGCGTTACATACCATTTTAGTATTTGCAAACCTGAGCCACATTTGTAACTGTCATAGGGATCGAACATTATGTGGCTTTCGAAATTGGGGTTTGTTTGAAGTATGAAATGTTGATGAGGCATTTCTTAGGCCAGTTGGTGTGTTACTTTTGTTTTTCGTGCACAAAGACGTCCACCATGCGTAACACATCAGCTGGTCTACTAGATGTGTGGAAAACTAGAAGGGGTGAATAGTTTTACCATTTAAAATTACCTTTTTGAAAATTAGTTTTGAAATTATGTGAAGTTTGACGATATTGATGTTTGTATGATTTATAAAGTAAGAAAAGAATGCAAGAATAGAAAGTAGAGAGTAAGAAAGATAAAACAGGGACACAAGCGTTTATAGGGGTTCGGCTATAAGGACACCTTCCTTGGCCTACTCCACTCCCGAAGTCACCTATTCGAGAGTTCGTAAACACTAGTCACCAATCTACTTTAACTGGCGGAGAAGCCTCACAACGTCACTTACACCTTTTTAACGGTATAAAGCTAAATACCATATTCTAACAAAGGTAGAATCAACCCGATGCAATCACACCTCTTTTACAAGGATGATGAATAAAAATTACAAAAACCAAATGATATACAAGATACAACAAAGTGATCTTGAGATGATGGAGATGCGAAACAAGGTTGCTTAAACTTTATCGTCTCGTATGCTATTTCGGCAATTTCTTCTAAAAAGAGAATTACCTACAAATGATGTATGAAACTATCTTGTTAATACAAATAATGTCTAAAAACGTTATTTATATTTTTCGACCTCTCAATGTTTTGATAATAACACAATGTGAAAACGTTTACGATAAATTAAACGTTTATAAATTACTAATCATAAAATTATATTTCTAAGATTAATCACTTAAGGTATGGATAAACAAATCATTAACATAATTAGTGATCAAGAAAATATTTTTCTTAAACCTTACATTTCTACAAAAGTGTATTTACAAAAATATATACACAAAATATTTATTCATAAAAGAAATGTTTTATTAAAATAATAAATTTGAAATCAGATTTTCCTCCCAAAATGGAAGGTTCTAATACAGATAACACCTTCCCCACTAAAAGATAAAAAGAGAAGCGTACTCTACGATGACCCCTTTATAGGCCTGGCGGCCCCCTAACATATTAGGGACCACCGGGACCGCCAGGACCGCCAGCAGAGTAACGACTCATTTTGTCTCCTATAAATATTGGGCCACCCCATCTGAAAAACACAACCTCCTGCCATGAATTTTCTCAGATCTACTTTTCTCTCTTCTTTCTTTCTTTATAAAACATATATCTTGATCATTAACATATCTTGATCTTATTTCAAGTGATTAATTCCTTCTTCATCCCTTCTTCTAA
>BQNB010199308.1:0-11070 GCA_026074375.1 Tanacetum coccineum
GCTTAGTCAATAAGCCTTCTAAAACTAATCACTGTAGAGCTAGGTTCTGAATTAGCCTGGAAATTTAAGGATGACATATTTCCAAGTTAGTTCTTGAATCGTCCTGACAATTCAGGGATGATGGTGTTGGAAAAATGGTTTTGCAAAATGATTTTTTGCAAACTTTGGACAATATTTAATGTATGTATATGTTACATATATTTGTGTTGGTTGGTAGCTTTGCGTTCTCTTTGAAGAGAGCTTCGCAACGAGCTAAAGTATGTCCAAAACGAAGTAAATGTGAATGAGATATCATGTCTCAAAGTAAGGCACGTGAAACACAAAATTTGGGAAAAACAAAACCTCCCGCATCGCGCAAAAAGGGAAGTGAAGAGTGGTTTATAAGGAAATCTTGGTATTGGATATCAAATTCCTTTAGGTTGGCTATGCTCCCACACCTACGTGCACGCGCGCAAGAGGGGTGCAGAAAATGGGATTTCTAGGCCGAAATGGTTTCGAAACTTGTGAACTCATGCGTGCCCGGCGAATTTTACGTATCTATTTAATTTTAGAATTGATTTAAACTTTATCAAAGCAAGTCGATTTTCTAGTTGATACACAGTAAAAACGCACTCCTATTACCATTCGATTTCCAACAAGCCTTTTGATCAGAAACGCATGATACTTTCGTGATTTTTCAAGCAAGTTTGTCGGGTCCGACTGTACAACAGCTTTGTACGTTGTACCCTGGAAACAGACGACGAATCTGTTTTAAGGGAATCGTGTTAAACACGAGCCTCGTACCACGACCTTTTACTGCTTTATTTTAATTATCGTTATATACTGTCTGTCTTCTGCTTCTACTCCCATTCTGTCTGTTATTTAATTTTTTGTATGTTAATTTAAATTTATTGTATTATAATTCGATTTTATTAATAAAAGTGTAATAGTTTCCTTACAATCTTAAAACACACTCTATGTAACAGAATTAAAAACGCTTTTATTAATCGGATTAATTGTTATTACAGATTTTATATATAAATTGTTTTCCTGTCAAAACCAAGATTGAGTTTCATTGAAAATCAGTTTTAATTAAACAGATTTTAATTTATAGATTTTATATATAAACTGTTTTCTGTCGAAACCAAGATTGAGTTTCTTTGGAAATCAGTTTTAATTAAACGGAATTTAATTTACAGAATTAGAATTACAGATCTATAACGTTTTTAAAGAAGTTGTTATAATCAGTTTATATTGAAACTAAGATCAAGTTTCTATTAAACTGATTTGTTGATTCATTGAAACCAAGATTGTGTTTCGTTGAAGCAGATCTGGTACAAGCTATAGAAATCACGATTGAATTTCTTAGATACCGATTTATAACGGTTTATTTAACTATTTATGTGTGATTTTTCAGGATGGCAATCGATACTAATGTGACTGCTCCTATGAACGTAACTGGTGCACCGGTTACCAGCATAGTTGCAAATCATGCTAAAAAAACTAGAAAAATTCAATGGACAGAATTTTAAGAGGTGGAAACAGAAGATGTTCTTCTATCTCATTACTTTGAACTTTGCGCGGTTCTTAAACGAGACTGCACCTCAGGTGGAACCTCCTACGGAAGGTCAACCCTCTAATGCACAGGTTGTGCAAGCATGAAAACATTCAGACTTTTTGTGTCACAACTATGTTCTAAATGGTTTGGTGGATGATTTGTACAACGTGTACTACAAGATCACGACTGCCAAAGAATTATGGGAGTCGTTGGAACGCAAGTACAAAACTGAGGACGCTGGTACAAAGAAGTTTGTGGTAGCTCGTTTTTTGGATGGTTAAAGATCTATAGGTTTTGATGCACGAAATTCATGCAGAGGGAATGACTGTGAGAGAAACATTTTAAGTTGTTGCTATTATTGAAAAGTTACCTCCAAAGTGGGTAGATTTTAAAAACTACTTGAAGCATAAGCGAAAAGAGATGAGTGTTGAAGACTTGATTGTTCGTCTTCGTATTGAAGAGGACAACAAGCTGGCTCAGAAAAACATTTAGGCACCTGATTCTGCCAAGGCTAATATGGTTGAGCATGCTGGGTCATCTTCAAAGTCTAATTCTAAGGCAAAAGGAAAAGGCAAAAAGAAGAATGACAAGAAGAGCAAAGGGAAGGCTAAGTACCTTGCTCCTAAAGCTGGAATTGTGAAACAGAAGTTCCAGGGGACTTGCTACAACTATGACCAGCCAGGTCACCGTGCTGCTAATTGCAAGATGCCGAAGCGGGTGAATCCACGCCAAGCCAATATGGTTAATGATAGTATTGACATGATTGCTATGGTGTTTGACGTCATTGCCATGATCTCTGAAGTTAACCTGGTAGGTTCTAACAACAGTGGTTGGTGGGTTGATACTGAGGCAACCCGTCACGTGTGTGCTGACAAGAGTATGTTTTACTCTTTGAGAGCGGTTGACAATGCAGAGAAGCTGTACATGGGAAACTCTGCAACTGCTGATATCAAAGGCGAAGGAGATGTTATTCTGAAAATGACATTCGAGAAAGAGCTCAAGTTGACTAATGTCTTATATGTTCCAGAGATTCGCAAGAATCTTGTGTCCGGTTGGTTGTTGAACAAGTTTGGTTTTTGTCTTCTTTTTTAGTCTGATAAGTTTGTTTTGTCTAAGGATCAAATGTATGTTCGTAAGGGATATGCTGTGAATGGTATGTTTAAACTCAATGTAATGGTTTTTAAGAATGATATCAATAAAATGAATTCTTCTGCTTACTTGATTGAGTCTGCTAATATGTGGCATAGTCGTCTTGGACAAGTAAATTTTAATTCGATGCGTCATTTGATTAAATTTAATAGCATACCAAACTTTCATATTGATTCAAAATATAAGTGTGAAACTTGTGTTGAAGCCAAACTTACAAGATCATCTTTCAAATCGGTTAAACAAAAAACTGAACCACTTGATATGATACACACAGACATATGTGATTTGAAATCACTACCCACAAAAGGTGGAAATAAGTACTTTATCACGCTTATTGATGATTGTACAAAGTATTGCTACGTTTACTTGTTGAAAAGTAAAGATGAAGCTATAGACAAGTTTGTTCTATATAAAACCGAAGTTGAGAATCAATTTGGTCGGAAAATCAAGGTTGTATGAAGTGACAGAAGAGGTGAATACGTGTCTCCATTCACTAATCTTTGTGTGAAACATGGAATCAGACACGAGTTCACTGCTCCCTATTCGCCTCAGCAAAACGGTATTGCCGAAAGGAAGAACCGTACCTTGAAAGAAATGTTTAATGTTATGTTGATAAGTTCTGGTTTAAGCCAGGACATATGGGGGGAAGCCATTCTAACGGCTACTTATCTTTTAAATAAGATACCTCATAAGGAAAAAGAAGAGACCCCTTATGAATTGTGGATGGGAAGAAAACCATCATATTAGTACTTATGAGTGTGGGGGTGTCTAGCCAAGGTAGTTGTGCTGACACCCAAGGCCCAAAAGATTAGACCTAAATATGTGGATTGTATATTCATTGGATATGCTAAGAATAGCAGCGCTTATCGTTTCATTGTACATGACTCGAAAAATCTAGATATACAAAAGAATGCAGTAATGGAATCAAGGAATGCTTCCTTCTTTGAAAATATATTTCCTTGTTTAACGAAGGAAATTCGAAGCTCATCTAGATTAGATGACGAAGTTGTCCAAGATAAGAGACAACAAGATGATAATGATCTCCATGATGAGAAACAAGATCAACTCGAGGAAGAAGAGGTTGAACAACGAAGAAGTAAAAGGGACAGAACTAAGAAATCGTTTATGGTAGAAAATGAACCCAAGTCTTATCGAGAAGCGGTAACTTCCTCGGAAGGGCATCAATGGAAAGAAGCCATTAAAAGTATAATAGATTCTATTTTACAAAATCATACGTGGGAGCTCGTGGATTTACCTCCTGGTTATAAACCAATACGCTATAAATGGATCTTCAAAATGACGATGAAAGCCGATGAAACCATTGATAAGTACAAAGCAAGATTGGTAATCAAAGGATATAGACAACGTGAAGGTCTAGATTACTTTGATACTTATTCGCTTGTTACGCGAATAACCTCGATTAGAATGGTACTTGCTATTACCACATTAAGAAATTTGGAAGTTCACCAAATGGATGTGAAAAAGGCATTTCTAAACAGAGATTTAGAAGAAGAAATATATATGAACCAACCTGAGGGCTTCATAGCTCCTAGACAAGAGAGAAAAGTTTATAGGCTTGTTAAGTCATTATATGGCTTAAAACAAGCTCCCAAACAATGACATCTAAAGTTTGACCACACCATGTTAGCGAGTGGATTCAAAATTAATGAATGTGACAAGTGTGTTTATGTAAAAGACATAAGTAGTGGATATGTAATCTTGTGTTTATATGTTGATGATATGCTTATCATTAGCAGTAACGACAAGATGATCAAATCTACTAAAGACATGTTGAAATCAAAGTTTGACATGAAAGATATGGGTTTGGCTGATGTGATCCTTGGAATAAAGATTATACGAACTCATAATGGACTTGTGTTAAGTCAAGCACATTACATGGACAAAATTCTTAATACTCATAATGCGGGGGATTTCGGCCTTGCTAGAACTCCAATTGACACCAGTATACATCTATCTAAAAATAGAGGCGTAAGTGTTGCCCAATTAGAGTATTCAAGAATTATTAGCATGTTAATGTATTTGATGACAGGTAGTCGACCTGACTTAGCATATGCTGTTAGTAGGCTAAGTAGGTATACTAGTAATCCAAGTGTTGCACATTGGAAAGCTATGACTAGGGTACTTCATTATTTGAGATACAATCGCGATTATGGGTTGCATTATGATAGATACCCTGTTGTTATCGAAGGATACAATAATGCAAATTGGATATCTGACATAAAGGATTCTAGATCGACTAGTGAATATGTGTTTACACTAGGAGGGGCCGCTATATCTTGGAATTCTTCCAAGAAAACTGTTATAGCTAAGTCCACGCTGGAATCAGAATTTATCGCGTTAGATAAATGCAGAGAAGAGGCAGACTGGCTACGTCAATTCATAAAGGACATACCAAGGTGGCCTAAACCGGTAACAGCCATTAGTATACATTGTGATAGTCAATCGGCAATTGGCAGAGCTCATAGCATAATGTATTATGGAAAGTCCAGATATATCCGTCGTCGACATAATTCGATACGATAACTACTCTCAACAAGAGTTATCTCAATTGACTATGTGAAGTCAAAGGATAACATCGCGGATCCGCTTACGAAAGGCTTAAGCAGAGAGTTAGTTAGTAAGTCATCTAAAGGAATAGGACTAAAGCCCTTGAAGGAATGAGTTTCTATGAAGGGAAACCTAACCCAGTTGACTGGAGATCCTAAGATCTAGGTTCAATAGGACAACCTAATCATAGAAATGTAGGGGAAGTTACGTCAATGTGGGGGAGTTACTTAATATAATAACTTCCTAGTCCATTCCTATAACAATGTGACTTGTTGAGAGGTTAAACATATGGCTTAATGATTCAAGATGAAATCATAAAGCATAATGATTCAAGATGAAATCGCAAAAACATATGTTTTTAATGATTCTAGATGAAATCACCTATGTAAGAGAGAAGTGGGGTCGTTTTGAAGGTAATTGTGAGGGGCGCAATTCCTAAGAGCTCTTGCAGAACTAGGCTAGTGTTCATGACCATAACGAACATGACTATGAGGACTTGAAAAGGTCAGGGAGAGTCGTGTGTAAGTGTGTATTGTTGTCTACGTAAACAGATGTTGAGTTCAAGGACATCGTGTCTACTCAGATCTAGGAGACTAAGGGCATCTCATAAGAGAAGGTTCAAAGGGTCATACCTACCTATCCTATGCAGGACTTAACCGCAGAAATTTCGCCGAAACTTTCGTGTGTTTTTGACCGATCTCCATTCAGGTGGGGGGTTGTTGGAAAAATAGTTTTGCAAAATGATTTTTTGCAAACTTTGGACAATATTTAATGTATGTATATGTTACATATATTTGTGTTGGTTGGTAGCTTTGCGTTCTCCTTGAAGAGAGCTTTGCAACGAGCTAAAGTATGTCCAAAACGGAGTAAATATGAATGAGATATCGTGTCTCAAAGTGAGGTGTGGAACATAAAATTTGGAAAAAACAAAACCTCCCGCATCGCCCAAAAAGGGAAGTGGAGAGTGGTTTATAAGGAAATCTTGGTATTCGCTATCAAATTCCTTTAGGTTGGCTATGCTCCCACACCTACGTGCGCGCACGTAGGGGGAGTGCAGAAAATAGGATTTCTAGGCCGAAATGAGTTCGAAGCTTTTGAACTCATGCGAGCCCGCGCGATCTACGAACACGAATGCAGCTCAGAAAGCTCGCCTATACGCGAAAGTTTTTGCTGCAGATTTCGTTTCCATTTTTAATATTTTCTAGATTTTATGTATCTATTTAATTTTAGAATTGATTTAAACTTTATTAACAAGTTATACAAATCAATTATATTAAATAGAAGATATCAAATCGTGTTTATAGAAATAACATATTTTCTTATGTTAGGTAAATATTTTTCTTGGAAAGCAAGTTGATTTTCTAGTATAAATATTGCCTTCACCTCATTCAGTTGATACACAGCAAAAACGCACTCCTATTACCATTCGATTTCTAGCAAGCCTTTCGATCAAAAACGCAAGATACTTCTGTGATTTTTCAGGCAAGTTTGTCGGCTCCGGCTGTACAACAGCTTTGTACATTGTACCCTGGGAAACAGACGGCGAATATGTTTTAAGGGAACAGTGTTAAACACGAGCCTCGTACCACGACCTTTTACTGCTTTATTTTAATTATCGTTATATAGTGTCTATCTTCTGCTTCTACTCCTATTCTGTCTGTTATTTAATTTTTGTTATTTTCTGTTAATTTAAATTTATTGTATTATAATTCGATTTTATTAATAAAAGTGTAACAGTTTCCCTAAAGATGGTTTCCTTATATCGGCCGGTGATTGTGTGCAAATATCTTATTAAATATTTTAGTTTATCAGAATCTGTTATAATATAACAATATTACATACAATTTGGTACGTACTAACTGATAGTCTTTCATAATTCACATAATTTAATCACTTATTGTAGTTAATTGCACTTCTATACTCCTTATAAAGGAGATTTAGGATTCTCTTGAAAGTTAAAAAATTGCTAATTTAGGAAATATTGAAAATTTAATGCATGGAGTCTTGAAAACACATATTGATAATTGATGTTAAAAATTTAATGCATGGAATCTTGAAAACACATATTGATAATTGATAATTTGAAAAAACGTATAGCATCAGCTTTTGAATAAAAAATGTATACAGCCTCATTTGAAAAAACGTATATAGCCTCATTGAATAAAAAACGTATAGCCTCATTTAATGCTAATTGATAATTTGAATACTAATTGTAATTTCATTAAATGCTAATTATAAATTTGCAATTTCATTAATAGCCTCATGCCTATATAAACAAGGTTTTTAACCCGCGCTTCGCAGCGGAGCGCGGGTATTTACGTTGATATTAACAAAATGTAGGCACTTTTCTTTTCTTTTTTCATAGAAATGTAACTGGAACCACCAACATTGCACAAAAATATACATAAATATTCATACATAAGCAGGATTCTATTGATTAAACATTAGATTACAAACCTAAAGCATTAGACACACATACTAAAAACCATGTATTATAGCCTTTTGACCCCAAGAACCTAATCCCGAACCCTTCTCGGTTTCATTTTCCCTCTTCTTTGCACCTCACGTATCCTCATTCCCACTGACCACCTTTTGATCCCAAGAAAGAGCTCCCAGTCCTTCCCAGTTTCATTTTCCGTCTTTAATTATGGCACCCCAGGAGCCTCAATCCCACTGACACCTTTTGACCCCCAGAAAAAGCTATCTAAAAGTTCGTGGAGAGAATATCCACCTTACTGTCTTTACAACTTTTTTCATTCTTATGACCATCATGCCCCCTTTTGATTTTCCGCATTTGGTTCACATAAAATTTACCTGTATGGATCCATTCATGAGTTATCGGGTCAAAAGTGCTACTAAACTACATCTATTATACTAAAAGATTGAGCCTCTAAATTTATTGGGGCTGTATCTTTAAATGATTTGTCTCACCCAGAAAACCATAAGTACAAAACCCTACTGCATACATTGATAAGCATCTTGAGGAGTACCCCATGCTTCCATGATTATACCGAAAAATATGTAGAGTTTTTACATTTAATGCACAGTATTAATGAGGGAGGGACCATTTGTGTCAAGATTATGTAGCTTTTTCTCAAAGCTAACCCTAATCCTAACACTATAAATAGGGGGTCCTTAAACCTCATTTTTCATCCCATACCTCTCCTTTCTTCTCTCTTGGTCGAAATTAAGGATCCCCATGAAAGGGAACCCGGAATTTCGGTCCATTCGAACAGTGTTTGATATTCTCTTTTGATCGAAATTAGGGATCCCCATGAAAGGGAACCCGAAATTTTGGTACATTGTTTAGACTTTAGGCTTTAGGGTTTAGGCTTTAAGCTTTAGGCTTTAGAACTATTGTTTTCTTTGTTGTTATAGATAAGTCCTCTCTTCTCTCTTGGTCGAAATTAGGGATCCCCATGAAAGGGAACCTGGAATTTCGGTCCATTCGAACAGTGTTCGGTATTCTCTTTTGGTCGAAATTAGGGATCCCCATGAAAGGGAACCCAAAATTTCGAAATTAGGCTTTAGGCTTTAGGCTTTAGTCTTTAAGCTTTAGGCTTTAGGCTTTAGGTTTTAAGCTTTAGGCTTTAGAACTTTTTTTTTCTTTGTTGTTATAGATAAGTAATTTATGTGTGTGTTCTATTGATGTATATATTGTGTAGGCTTCAAGTTGTGTAACATAAGCTTTGTATATTGTACAAATCCATGTGAATAAATGGCATGATCAATCTATTATACTAAAAGATTAAGCCCCCTAAAATTAATTGGGCTTTACTTTCATGATTTGTCTCACCCAGAGAGCCATAACTACAAAACCCAACTGCATACTGAAACTCAATATCATAGAGTATTAATGATTAGTGATCAATGCATTTTTACATGTGAATTCAATTCTGTGCAACTTTTAGTCTTTTTAGCATCCCATTATCTCCTTAACAAACTTTATAGTTTCAGTTATTAAGAAAATCAAAAGCTTTGCTATTTATAAAGTCTCTTCATATCCTCACTATGAGTCACTATATAAACTCCACCAATTAGGATGTGCAAACCTATCACTTTTGTTTTGTTCACTGCACGTATGCGATTTAATAAAGTGAATCAAGACAGGGACGGAGTCAACTCAGTATTTACCGAGTTAGACCGAGTCGGCTACAAGAACAAGAAGAAAAACCATAATCAAAACAGCCGAACAACAATTCCTCATCTATCCTACTCCCATCCTCCTCATATCACAACAAAACTACAACCACATCATCAACCCATAACAGATTTGAACTTTAATGAAAATTAATGATCTTAGAATTTCTTTTCTTTCGTGTTGTGCAACAACATCATGACCTTACAAGATCATACACGATAACGAATATCATCATAGATCTTTAACATGTTTTAAAAAAATAGATCTTCAAGAAGAAAAACTTCTCTTTTATATTCGAAAATAATGATTAGATTTATAACAATTCTGTTACAATCTATCTTTGTTTCGTTTAAAGAAAACACAAAAACAAAACCTAGCTGAGACCTTTGGAAAGATAACGGTATGGTGGCGTTTTTGACATGGCACCTCGCCACCACTCGCCACCATACCACAAGAGCTTGCCGTTTGAAATTTTTCCATATCTCGCTGTGGAAACGAGTTAGAAGAAGACAAACAAGTTTCGAAATATAACCGTCCTTCGTTTAAACAAACCAACGGATAGTTTGACACTATTTCCTTTATGGAGGGATATGGTGATGTATTGATCTATGTTGTTGATGCGTTTTGGTTTGAGAGGAAATATAGTGGATGCATGCGTTTGAATAAGAAGAGCAATTAGGGTTGGGAGATTTTATACTAACCTAAATATTTTGGATATCATATTTGGGCTGATCATTTTTGTCATTGTAATTGGGCCAGGTGCAATCCCATTCGAAAATTACAATTTGCCTAGTTGGTGAAAACGTTGTTGTAGAATGAAATTATGGGATGTGTTGAAATTATCGCATTTTTTTTACTACGTAGTACATATTGTTATATTTTTTTATTATTGTATGTATTTTATTTTTGTCCTATTCGTTTATAACTTTGAGCAAACTAACGAGGTGGTGCGTAGCATATATATAAAGATGTGAATTGAAGAATATGTAAATAATTATTTGACATAGGTCCAAATGTATTCAACGAGAAAAAGTTTAAAAAATCACTTAATTATTACTATTCCTTTCTTAAGGCTTATTTTGAAGTAGCCTGAATCATTATGCAATAAACACTTAGATATAACCCGTATGCATCGCACGAGTTTGCATGTTCAACAACGCATCTAAACATTACACGGCCAATTCCCAAAGTATACACAATCAGACTAACGCATCAACATTCTAACAAAATCATTATGCAAGCAACCACATGAGAATTTTTTTTGACACATGCCGTGTGCATCGCACGGGTCTGCATGTCTCGTCCTTATTAAAAAGGGGTTTGAATCTGACTAAATATTAAAAAAAGGGCATTATAAGCCTTTGAAGCCTCTCGCATGTCAGGTGAGGTTCTATCAAAAAATGAGGCTTGACTCTGAAATGGTGGCAAGACAAGTTGTAATGTATCTAGATAAATAGTAGTATAAAGTTTGAATCTGAATTAAATATTATTTGTTAGTGCAAATATTATGATATTTAATCTATACGATCTATTTATGTTTTGGTGACATGTGACTTGTAATACGTAACGTAAAGTGCACAAGTTACTCGTAATCACAAATCATCAATGCATACATGTATCAACATCTCTCGACGTCTCAAGTATGCATCAAGAAGGATATTGGTTTACACTTGAC
>BQNB010199310.1:0-11070 GCA_026074375.1 Tanacetum coccineum
CGGATAAGTTTACAAGATCTTTTTATTAAATTTTTATTTAATTTGTATATTAGACTTACTAGTTGTTTTCCGAAAGATATGGGAATTATACATACGTTAAGCATTTTGCAAAAAGACATTTTTATATGTATAATTAAGGCTAATAGGATAAAATAAATTATTTTCATATTTTTTTTTACTTTTATAGATTTATATATTAGATATATTTCAATTTAATTATATAGCAAATAAGGATAAATAAATAAAAGAAAAAAATTAGATAGAGTGCGGCGTACTTTAGGAAAAGTACAGCGTACTTTGTGGGTTTACAGGAAAACTGGCGCACAAATAAGATGTGCGGCGTACTTCCTGGAGAAAAATGATTTTTTTGTTTTCGTTTGCCAGAAAACGGTACGGCGGGTTTGAAAATTTTGAAACAAAATAGCACCTAAAACAAGCAACAAACTGATAACAACTTAAATAATTCCCTGGCAGCGGCGCCAAAAACTTTGATGTGTGTTTTTCAAGTTTTAAATTTATAATACTAGAAATACCGATTTTTACTAAAACACAACACTCGGGAAGTATACCCGTTCGTGTATAGTATAGCTTTAGGTAAGTCTAGGTCGTTCCACGGGAATTGAAGTTTTCACAGTTTGTAATTAAGGTGCTAAGGTTAATAAGATTGTCACGGATCAAATTAACCAAATCTTGCATATATCGGATATTATAACGAAAGTGATTAAAAGACGATTCAATCAAGGAATTAAAGTATGTTTGTTTAGGTAATGATCACTTAGATAATGATGTGTTTGGAATAGTGTTTAAAATAGAGTTATCACAAGTTATAAATCCAAAATTAGATTCACTTTATTTAAACACTAAAAATAATCCGAGAATAAATTTAGTGTGGCACATCCAGACACCCTCATATCAATTTACATATTGCAAGGTTATCATATTGAAAATATTAGGCCATGAAAATAGTCCAATGTGGCTCATACCTGATGCTTATGATTTGTATGCAAACACATCCCAAGCCACGAACAACCACTATTGTAGGACAAAGAACTTGTTTTTTTGTAATAGGCTCTCGGGAAGCTTCTAAACCATAGCCATAAGCCAACATTACCCTCTCATCTTTCCCTCCATTAAGCAGAACCTGAATCATAAAAAAAGAGTTCACCATCTTTTTTTATATTTTGGTAGGCGACAATATAAAGAAGCGTAAGGAAGACAGAGACTGTTAGAAATAAAGAAATGTTCTACTTGTAAGCACTATCATAAAGTGCATGGACTATTTGTGTCAAGATAGGAAAGTTTAGACAACAATCTAATAAGGCTATAAATAGGGTATTTAAGCTATGATTAGATGTAACAATCTTATAATATATAAGATTGAGTTTGGGGATATGAACTGGCAGTATTAATGATATAGGTTATTGAATGAGGCACAAGTATAAACAATGTTTGTGGCATGAAAAGAAGGAGGATGATGTATGAGAGTCGGTTAAGAATTTCTACAGTCTCTGTATTTGTTAATTGTCATTCAATTGTCCATGTACACTACAATGAAGGGGCTCTAGGTATTTAATTATAGGCAGTTAAATAGTAGACTCTAGGGCTTCCACTGCTTCATCTCTCTCCCACCTTCTTCATCTCCCATATTCTTCACACACACTTCACACACCGCCTCAAAATACACACAGTAATTCGCTCACCACCACCACTACAAATAACTCCGACCACTAATAAGATGGGCGGCCAAATTCAATCATCACGTCACCTAGTTAATTGTCATTCAATTGTCCATGTACACTACAATGAAGGGGCTCTAGGTATTTAATTATAGGCAGTTAAATAGTAAATTTGATGTTTGTGTGCATGATTGTTAAGCCCTAATTTTTACGATTTCAGGTTGTGTGACGAGAATGGAGATGGAGAAGAAGAATAATATATCAGAATTTGTCCTTTAAATGGCATGTAAGATGTGTAACTAATTTTAGTATTTTTTTTATTTGGAATATTGAATTGGGTTTTTTAACTGTGTTTAATTTTGCGGGTTTTGAATTTAGAGATTTTTGTTGTGGTAAATAGTTATTATGATTATGATTTTATTTTTTGGCAGTATGAGGTAGTGTAAGAAATAAAGATCTGAGTTGAAGCGGAAAGTAATGATGTAAAAGCACCGTAGGTATATTATGCCTTTGAAACTCTTAATTTATGTATTAGATGGCTAATATCATTAGGTTTTGGCATAATTTTATTTTAGGGTGGTGAAGTGTTTGATGGTCGACTGCTTACTATTGCAAAGTTTGTGCTTTTTTGTCATCTTAATCCTATTCTGATTAGATACAGCAATTCAAGAAGTCTAGAAAAGCACTTGAATCCGCATGTTTAATACGATCGTGTTGTATATTGTGATGTGATTCTTTATGAAAAATTATACTCTTTATATTTTAGATATCTTATAGTTCATTTGTGTTTTGGATTTAGGCAACAACACCGGCCAATGGGATGTCTATGGTTTTGAACTTATGATGCTCCTTCACCCTACAACCCCTTACAGGTAATCTACTTTTTGCCTCAATGAATAACTACGTATATTGCAATAAGTCCCAAGGATAGAATAGTTGATTATGTTAATGCATTAGCATTTTCATTCGTATGTTATATTGGATATATGATATGATGTTACTTGAAAAGATTAAAATCGGTCATCAAACTTGGATGTTTACATATATCAGAGCCAACTCTTTGAGACGTTTACTGTACGGTATACAAAGAGAGGATTGCTGCTAAATTTTTTGATACTGTGAGGTGATTCCATCCTTGCTTATTTCATTCCCACCTCCACCGTGATGTCTTGCCTATTGTGAAGGACCCACAACAAAAGCAGAAGTTGGGTCTAAGTTATTGGAGTTCTCAAAGAACGAGCTGATGTTGAAATGGTTTGAAATCTTCTATTAACAACGTTTGTCTCCATGTTTATAGTTATAGTATTCAGTTGAACCAATCTTATAAAATCAAAACTCCACTGTGCTTTCGAAATGTATTTACCAGATGCCTTAAAATATCTTTAAAAGATTGTTTATTATAAAACCTTTACGACAGCAAAACTAAAAGAAATTGAAATGCTTTTGCGCTACACAATCAAAGTGAACTATATGAAACATTAAAGCAAATCCAAACATCCCATAAGGCGTAACCGATATATTGTCTAAGCATGGTATCACTTCACACTGTGATTTCTATAGTCTCTATTAGTTTGGTTGAAAACTAAAAGGATATTGGTCATATGTCCAGGTTATTTTTTGAGGTCAATTTGAATTTGAAAACACCGCTGATATTTTGAGTATTATTACAGACTGAGTAATTTGTTAGCATTACATATCAGATTTTGGTTACTTTTAACGTAAATGATTTTCATTCCCGTTCTTTTTTTATTAATTTTTAGGTGTTTAGTCAATGAAATCTTATATGTTCTCATGAACAAGGAAATGATCCAACCTTGATCGGGAGGATGAGAAAAAGTGATGCATGTGAAATGGAGAGTCTTAATCGACATAACGACTGCAATGATGTTGCTGCAGATAGGGTCTTGTACGCAATTTTCGTTATGTACACGACACTACTGCAGCATTTTTGGAGTACTCTCTCTTTCCAACAGTGTAAGACCTACCTACCTGCTTTGCTAGATTTTTTTTGTTAATGAGTAAAGGCTAATCATGATTCTTGAATGCCGCTTTTGGAAGCGCAGGTCCAAATGCCCAGAAAAGCAAATTGCACATCGTAAACCTATAAACGTAAGTATGAGGGCAGGCATATGCATCCCTAAATCCTTTTTGTGTCCCATCCAAAACTTACTCCCTTAAAGTATATTGCTCGAGTTGGTGACATCAAGATTGTTTTGGGTGTAATGAAAAAATGGGTGCTTTTGTACATGTTGGTTTGAACAGCCACTTTTTAGTTCGTTTTTTAACATCACAATAAGTGTATATGCTTTAAGGTTTTAAGAATCATGGAATGAGTTTGAATAGATTTAGCTGTGTACATATTAATTTGGATGGATAGGTGAAACAAGATGGTAGTTGTTAAAGTACAGTTGAACTTTTATTAGTTGTATGCAATTGTTTGGTGAATTGAGTTGATTGATGTTCTTTTTTGTTGATTAAGGGGTTAAGTACGTTTACCAGAAGCGGCGCGGCTGAACGAGGGGTGCACAAGATTGGTAAACCACCTTTTAAAGGCTGAGTTACGAGTTTGAAGGTGTATAATGAAGAGGAAAAGGACAAGATTGGTGTTCGTGGAATAGATCAGGATCGTCTTGCGGCAGATGTTAAGTAAGCGTTCTTTTTTGGTTGACTGTTGAAGTCTATGATTTTAAGTTACGGGGACTTGAGTCGTGATAGAGTTAATGGGATGTTACCATTCCGTTGCAGGGTGAAGACTATAGAGGACTGTGAATTTTTTTTTTTAGAGGTAACAAAAGGATGATAAGCCTGAGGCAGAAATGGAAAAACCAAAAATGATAGGAGATCTGATTGATCTTGAGAAAAATAGCGATACAATTTGATAACACGAATCCTTTCTATCCAACCGACTATGCCAGTGTGTCGGAATCTATAACAAGACTTCCTGCATTCAGTTGTCAACAGTTTAAGGAAGTATATAAAGTCAAAGAATTAATGAAAAGGATCAACGCACAAAGGCCAAAAGCTGTCTTAAGATCTTAAACTATGGCCTAGACGCATAGTAGGCTGGCTGAACAGAAATTCCTACCCAATCTTTACGGGAAGAAAAGATAAAGGAAACATAGATTATGTGTCGATCTTTAAATATGTTCAAAATTACAGCAGATGCTAAGTAAGCTAGAGGAGTTGGAAGAAGAGGAATATAAGTGTTTACGAGGAAGTAAAAGACATAGGCAACAATGAGATCGTGAACAACATAGTAAGATGAACGAATGACAGATCGCTCGAAGCAATGAGCGGTGATTGCTTTCTTCAGATCACTTAACGAGAACGGTGGATCAACTGGGACACATTTGAGAATATCTTTTACCTCATGCTCAAAGGAATCTGACATGCGACCACCCGCTCCCATATTTTTGAACTTTGATAACTTGAAAATAGTTAGCAAGTACACTACCTTAAAGAGAAATGTATGTTAGTGTTGTTGACTCTATGCTTTCTGATACAAAATGAATGATATTTATAGTTAGAGGTATTCAAGTCTGTCGGCTCAATTATCTTTTCTTTCTTCACGTCTGAGGATTGATCCTTTTTTATTATATGCTTTCCCTTATAAAAGTGTGCTTTATTACTACGTAGTTTAATCAACCAGCTATACTATGAAGTTACTTAATAGCTTTTTGCATTGAATGCATTAAATGCAAAATATATTTCATAAGCAAGACTTTTACAAAAGACTTGTTATATGCCAAGTCTTTGTAAAAACCTCCCTAAAAAGCTTTTGGTGCAATGCTAAAAAACATCACCAAAAGCTTTTTTAAAGAGTGAAAAGTCTTTTATGGTTTTAACCATTGGAGATGCTCTTACTTTGAACTTTTCAAGTACTACATAATTTAATCTTTTTTTATAGATAATCATATATGTGGAGTCTTTATTGTAGTTTGAGTGGTGAAGTTTAGTTATTAGTTTATGTAATCTGTCAATTAAAACCCTCTAACTACCAAAAAACCCTGAACTAAACCCTCACACTCCTTAAAAAGCACAAACTAAACCCTTTAAACTTAATATTTAAACATACAACCTTACACAAACTAAACCCTACAACTACCCCAAAAACATTAACTAAACCCTCACACTTCATAAAAAAACACAAACTAAACCCTTTACACTTAACTTTTAAACATAAAACAAGCCTACACTTCATTTTTATTTACCACAAATTGTTGAATTTAGTTCACGCAAAGTAGCTTCCATTTGGCTAAATGGATGGTTGACAAGCTCAATACGTGCTTTGTTCAAAGTTAGAACGTTTTTTAGAAATCATGTGCATTAGGTGTTTCATAGACTACTCAAATGAGATAAGCAACTTACCACTCTTTTATAACTTTAGTATAATTGAGATGAACTTGAAACTATAAGAATTGTAACAGGACGGTAACAATAACATTTTTCCACAAACCAAGCCCGGTTCCTAAAAGACAACAAACTAAACCCCCAATCTCCTAAAAAACCCATAACTAAACCCTCTAACTTAAAAAAAACACACAAACTAACTACAAGATCCCTTTAAATCGAAAAAACACCCAACACTTCTAAACAATTATCATAATAACATTAATATAACTTATGTTTTCCAAAAATTATGGCACCCAATAGCCAGCAACTTTTAAACACCCTAGCATACTTTTAAGAATACCCAGACCCTTATATGACGACACCAGTTACAATAACTAACAGAGACGTCAAAATAAACAACACACAAATTAACATATAATTATAGCAACGCACATTACAACCACTCTACTCAAACATACAGAATAAATTAGATAGCTAAAATTAAAACAAGCCACAGCATAAAACGATCCAACAATCTAACTTTTCCACCGGACTTAACCCGGTGCAACGCACGGGTGTCGTCAAGCCTCGTTTCATTTAATCAAAAGTTAGGTATTTCTCTCTCTAAACACACACACTAATTACACCTTAATCTTTACACACTAGTCATCAATCAAGATCTTATATGTTTAATAGAGACCTTCACAAGAGGCGCAAAAATCAAGCCTTCCTTTTCCTTTGAGTATGACCAGTGCCCAGTACTTTTGATATGTAGTTTCGCATGCACCATGCCATGCCTATAAATTATAATGGGTAGCATTAGCATGATAAGGAATTCAGTAACATCATACACTTTAGTTCGATGTATACCTTAAGTGAGGATCTTGTTCTATTAATGTCACTAAATAACCCGTGAAGATGATTATGCTCTCTTTTGATCTGCCCATTAAAAGAATCTCGCTGTTTTCTCTATCAAGACGACGAACCTGCATAGTGGCGTATATTTAGAAAAAACACCTCCACATTATATAAGATGTTATCATGATGCAAATTGTTTATGTATTATATATTAGTACTGCCACCTAAGTCCGCTCTGACCAAAAAGTTTCTGGGTATGTTTGGCGCAGACCATTTAGGAGCCATGAGCGATGATCAGAGACCCATTTTGATACCCATTTGACCCATGTAACCCATTTTGATATTAACTGAAAAAAATGCATTTTCATTCAGATCAGCTATGTTCATATAGATAACGGCATTACGTAGATGAAGAAACATACATATAGAGACAAAGTATGTACCATAATAAAACTCAGGTCGAATGACAAATATTTCGCATGAGATATATGCGCCAACATGTCATAAAAGATTTTATCAAGTGTACGTGATGCTTTTGGCTCCGATATGTCTTGAGGGAATATCTAAGCTTGTCACCCTTTTAGTAGCTCTAGCCCTTGTAAAACACAAAAAAAAGAATCATAAGCATAATAACTTCACCCTCACTATCCATAGTAAAAAGTAAACAACGTTTGAGGTTAGTAGTAGCTAACCACTAAACACTTGAGATGGAAAGCGCGAAATTTTACTATTTTAAAATAATAGAAAGTTGTGACAACTTCCTAATAACATCCTCTAATGACAACCAATAACATCCCTAATAATACACCATCCAAACAGCCCCTAATAACAACCAAATGGCAGTTTTGGTTTGTCTTTTCATAAATCATCAATTATATTTTGGGGTTTGCTTATTTGAAAGGGCTTCTACTTTTTGGGGGTTTGCTTATTTGAGGGAGAATGAAATTTTGTGTTAGCGCTAATGTTTTTGTGTCATGTTTATAAGATGTGTAGTTTTACTTACTCGAGGTTTTGAATGTCGACGGTCCTCCTGATGACACATTTTCTTGTTACGTCCCGCGATACCATGAGGTGGCTGATTCGTACAATGCGGCTAATGTAGTCTGTTATCATGACACTTAATTAGTTTGCCATGTATCCTGGATGAGGTTAGGAAATAGTTTATGTACCTGTGAGTACAATGGTTTTAACACTCAATCTTACTCGAAGGTCGTTATATGCAGCGAACTTGAAATAAGTTCTCGAAAGCCGATGGTAGGTATTTTACGAAACAAAGTGTCTTCTAAAAAATAAGAGATGTTTGATTGTCAATAGTTTGTTTCATTTCTTCGTCTCATGGCAACTAAATCCTAAAATTGTGTACGCATTATTTAGTTCGAGCCAGCGATTGAAATAGTAAACATATCTTGTTTTATTCTCTGTGTTTAAGGAGTTGTGGATTTTAAGTCTACAAATGTATGTAACAAACCTCTTTGCCAATCAGTATGCAACAAAAACCTGTTGGCCGGGGATTTCATACACGTCTTGTCGTCCACTTTCGGTATACGTCAACTTCTATTACTTTGTTGCAGTGCGTAGGTTTCATTTCTCTTAGGCTGATAGTTTCAGGTTGCGTGATGATCATTTTTCCAGCTGTTTTGGATGTTATGTTTGATCCGCTAGCTTACGCCATTCCCGTGAGAAAGCGTCGTGGCCCTATTTTTGTCCCTAACCTGCAAGAACACATGATGAAAGAACTTCAAGATGCTTGCAGAATAATACTGGACACACTAGGACATGAACACACTCGGACACGATGACCTGCTCTTTTGTGTTCTTCTGTTCCAACTGTCCTTTAGTTACTATCAACATCTCAACATCTAATAATTCCCTTACTCGTAGCAAATGTATTAATTGATAAACTATGAGAATATATGTGAAACGGTCATGTAATTCTCTGATTTTACATGTTAATCAATATCAAAACAACATTTTACTCATATATATAGCAACAAAAATGATGACACATTGGTTTATAGCAAAGACCATGAAAAGGTAACATAACACTTAGCCCATGGGAACTTCTTGTTGTGATTGTGCCGAGAATCAATGGCTGAATAAACGCACAAACAACCCTGCACAATATGTTCAATGCATAGAACTTATGGTTCAGAATCTATAACATAAATACAATAATAAAGAACTCACATCGACTATCTCATAAAACTAAAATAATAAATGCTTACAAAGGTCAACATATAAATACTACAATATCGCGAACACCGTCACAAACAACTAACAACTAAGGGGTGTTTGTTTAAGCTTATTCGTAGGCTTATGCGCTTACTTGCTTTCTGCTACAAAAGTGATGTTTGGGGATCGCTACAACAGTAGCAAAAACCCATATAAGTGTTGATGGATTTAATTGAAGATGAGATTGTCCGATATTTAGTGGGGAAACTTATAATGGTTGCAGGCATTCCAGATATATCCTCCTTAATCTAATAAGCAATTTAGATAATCAAACTATAATCCCCTCAAAACTACTTATACATTGTATCAAAAAGCAATAAGCAACCCTATAAATAGCCAAATTTAAAATATTTAAACAAAATAACACTCTTACATGAACATAAAGAAAGCAGTTGGTGGCCTTTTTAGCTTGCTTTGATCCCTCTCCTTTTTAGTTTTCTTCACGATTGGCTCCTTCACTCTCGCCAGTTTCTTTCTACACAACAAACCATACAAATTATATAAACAAACATAACGAACTAAAGCTGAATAAGTTATCATAAAAATATGCAATGTGAATTAATTACACAGAAGCTTCACAGTCATGCTAAAAAGTGCATACTCGCGGCCAAAAATGGATGGCAAAAAAGTAACAGATAACAAAACACTATATAGTAAAAAATCTCTTTATTTCATCAACAACGGGCTTATTTCAAGAATATATGTTTAACAACCTATTAAAGTGATTTTTTTTTCAATAAGAGATGGCTGATATACCCAAAAGTAACTTAAACATTTGCAGAAGCGTAAGTAAAATGTAGCGGAAGCATAATTTGGTTTTCAAAAGACAACGAGTTTGATATTTTGATAAGTCTTGAAAGAGTATCATATTGCACGTAGACTCCACATAGCACATCAAGAAGTACAAAGCTAAGTACCTGAGAAAAACATGCTAAAACGGTCAACATAAAGTTGAGTGAATTCATAGGTTTAAGTAAAACATTTATGAGGATTAAAAATGTTTAGTGAACACTGCCTTACCCGCAGATTCATAAAAAGTGTTTAGTAATCAGAAACGTACAACCAAAATAGTATGGACCACAAGACTTCTAAAGCAGATGTGACTATTATAACCAATACAATATCACATGATAGTATGCGACAGTTATAGGAGATATAACTGTGCATAAAATGGGGTGGGTATTTACGTTGCACTAAGCTCATGACACCGAAGCCTTAAGTATACGTTGTTATAAGTTGGTGCCCCGGTAGATGCATTGCCTAACACCTAGTTCCTCAAATGAAATGCGTCCGTTGACATGGTAGTGCGTTGTTATCTACCCGGACGGGGGAGTTCAATCCCAATAGATCTATTCACAGCATTCGCGCTCCCTCAACCGGTCCTCCGGTCAAGAAATTAACGGTTCATGATAGGGGGACTTCATGGCAATAGAGTAACTTAGGCAAACCACGTAAAAAGGGAAATTCTCACGTAAAGTACTTGTGTCCAAAGTAAAAGTAACCAACGTATTCGTAAAAGTTTAGCGTACTTATATTCATAAGTCAAAAGAACCAATGCATTCATAAAAGTTTAACGTACTTATATCCATAAGTCAAAAGAGTGTAATATCAATCATGTAATCAGTTTGTAATCAACGTATACGAGTTTGAAATTCAGTAATGTAAACAAGTTGGTAAATGAGCATGTTCTCACCCCAAAAGTAGTAAAGTATATGTAAAACAAGTAAAACGTGGGGCTATGAACTCACCTTGATGTTGCAGAGCAACTAGCAGAAATGCAATTAATAATCACAGCACAAACGGAGAACGGAACGGCTCGACCAAGAAGTTGCAGCTTTACTTAACGGTTATATCCCACCAGTTTAGGATGATGAATTTGGATTTTCCCGATGAATGAGCACATCAACGCGACACGTTGATAAGGGATTTGGATTTCAGGTTGGATGAGTTTGGTGGTTGGTTAAATAAAATA
>BQNB010199313.1:0-11070 GCA_026074375.1 Tanacetum coccineum
TTCACCATAGCACACACACACTCCTTAAGTTTTTCGGCGCCGCTCCGGCCACCTCCGGCCGGATTCCGGCCACTCCACCATGGCCAACAGCCGCCACCCCACCATAGATCCACTCAACCTCATCATCCCCGCTGCCTTCACGCCACAGCCAACACCACCATCGCTGCCATCTCATTACCATTTCCGAACCACCATCCTCTCCACCACGACACCACCATCGTTACCCTCACCATCATCTTCGAACCCCACCCACCCCATCACTATCTTCACTACCACCACGCCACCACCATAGCACCATCGTCATCATCACCCTCACAGCCACCCTCTCCAACATAGGGTACGTTTAGTTGTTAGCTCCAACATAGGGTGAGTTTAGTTGCTATAAACCGCCATCATAGGGTGCGTTTGGATATGGAAATAACACATAGGGTGCATTTGTTTTTCTTGTAAGCACCAAGGGTGAGTTGGGTTGAATACACGACCCAGAAGGGTGCGTGTGGTTTACCAGAAGGGTACGTTGGGTTGAATACACGACCCATAAGGGTGCGTGTGGTTTACCAGAAGGGTGCGTTGGGTTGAATAGACACCAAAGGGTGCGTTGGGTTTGTGGTCAGCACCAGTAGATGCGTTTGGTTTTGCACATCATAGGGTGCGTTTGGGTTTTTAAAACGCATAGGGTGCGTTTGGTTCGGGTGTAAAACAGCCACGATAGGCATTTTTGTTTCTGTGATGAAAACCACTACGAAGGTGGTTTGGTTCGTGTGTAAAACAACCACCGTAGGGGTGTGTTGGTTTCTTCGTTAAACACCCGCAAGGAAAACCACCACAAGGGGTGCTTGTTTCGATAGTTTACACCCGAAGGGTGTGTTTGGATCTAGGGATAGCACCAGCAGGGCGCGTTTGGTTTCGATGATAAGCACCAGCAGGGTGCGTTTGGTTTTGGGTTTAACGACCCATAAAGGGTGCATTTGGTCTTTCTTAGCCACTAGGGTGCGTTGGGTTTTGAAAACAACCCATCAGGGGTGTTTGTTTCGCTGTGTAACAGCCGCTAGGGCTGTTTGGTTTGGCAGTTAGCGCCCAAGGGGTGTGTTTGGTTTGGCAGTTAACACCAACAGGGGTGTTTGGTTTGCTGGATAACACCAAACAAGGGTGTTTGGTTTGCTGGATAACACCAAACAGGGGTGCTTGGTTTACTGGATAACACCAAACAGGAGTGTTTGACTGCGTGACAGCCATAAGGGTGTGTTTGGGTGAGCAGATTAACCGTAAGGGTGCGTTTGGGTTAACATAAATTGACTAATATAAATATGTTAAGTTTTGGTAAAATATAAAATCGGAATAAGTGATGGTTAAAATGGTTAAATAAATGTGCTACTTATTATTTTGTTTCCTATTCGATCTCGTTTAGATATATATATTTGAAAAACGCGAGTATTGCAACACTGATTGATTAAAGTGGAAAACATTGAATTTTGTGAAAATGGAAAACGTTGTATAAACGATTAAGTCATGCCGAAATTTCTATAAATTCTATACTTAGTATTTTTCGCTACAAGTTCTATAATCTTTGAAAACCGATAAAAAGGATTAAGTTATAGTTTAAAGATATTTTATATATAATTATAAAATAACCCGACAATAAACGAAAACTATACTTTTTCAAACAAGACAACTATTTTAGCAACAACCCGTTAAGGAAACGAAATATTAACTTATAAAATATATTATTTTATAAATTCCCGGCTAGAAAATAAGGTCGTAACTTTTATAAAAACTTTAGAAAACATCGTTTACTTAATTCATAACTTTAAAATGTGCGTTTACTTTTATGCAAGAACGTTTTATTAATTTAATTGGTGATTTCCGAAAACGTGTCGAAATATTTTGTTTCAATTATTTTCTCGCGTTTCTTATATAATACTTGCAAAGTATATACCTCGGTTATTCTTTTGGTTGTTTGTCTTTGTTATATAATTCACCATATGAATTATATACTTGTCCATTTTTCATATGTATTATATACGGAATATATTACATACTTTGTGTTTACTTTTCGATTTATTTTATTTAACCAACCACCAAACTATTACAACTTTAAATTTAAATCTTTTATCAACGTGTCGCGTTGATCTAATCATCTATCGGAAAACCCAAATACACTATCCTAGGCTAGTGGGTCATAGCCGTTAAGATAAACCGCAACTTCTTGGTCGAGCCGTTTTGGGTTCCGTTGGTGTTGTGCTTAATATCTGCACTTCTGCCAATCGTTCTTCATCGTCGAGGTGAGTTTATAGCCCCATGTTTTACTTGTTTTACATATATTTTTGGGGTGAGAACATGCGTGTTTACAAATTCATTTACATGGTCGATTACATACGTGTTTACAAATTCATTTACATGGTCGATTACATATGTGTTTACATGAATGTTTACAAACTCGTTTACATACTCATTTACATATCTCGTGATGAGATACATCACTAGTTTTCACTTATGGATACTACAACTTTGTTTTCATTCTAATGATTAGGGATTAGCTTAAGTTGCATGAACTGTTAATTACTCAGAGGGTAAGCGCGAATGTTATAAGATAGATCTATTGGGGTTGACATCCCCGTTCGGGTGACTAGCTATCACTGGAAACGAACGTTATACCATGTCGTTACATTGAACTACATTTACATGAACATTTACTTTGATTGTCTGAAATTGATTGGCATTCATTGGGATACATTTACAGTGCCTGAAAAGATTGGCATACATACAAGTCAAAGCGCAGTTTCATGAACTTAGGTCTGTAATCGTAATCACATAGGGTGACTATTGTATTGGATACAATGGTCATGCATACATTTCAAATCTTGGATTTGAACACAAGTACATACATTTTGTGACTATTTAAGGGTTGAAATAGTCAGCCATACTTTACAAATCTTTGATCCAATATTTTTGCTTAAACATTTTACATGGTACTGTGATGATACAGTAGGCAAACACATTCATTTGAACTTACATTCATACTTAAACAAACCTATGAACTCACCAACTTTATGTTGACACTTTTAGCATGTTTTTCGTAGGTGAATTAGATGTTTGGCTTACTTTATGTGCATTAGAGTCTAAATTTGACAAGATTTCACTTATGGATTTCTACTTACATACAAATGATCAAATCTCGTTGTATTGATTTCAAGCTTTTCATTGTGATGCAATTATGGGACAAATGTTATATCAATTTCAAGAAAATCAACGAGATTACTTTACAAACGACACATTTAGAGGTCGTTCTCTTGTATCTTGTGTTGTTGTATTATGAAGTAACACTTCCGGACATATTTTCTCTGCAACACATTTTTGGGGGTGTTACATATATATACATATATATGTGTATATATACATATATATAGGCTTGTCCATTTTTGTGCATTAAAAATTCGTTTTTGTACCCAACTTCTTTTGACTTTTTGCATCAAAATTTTATTGCGCATCAAACTATAACAAGTTGAAAATTTTGTGAATCAAAAAAAATTGGTGCATCAAAAAAATTTGGTGCATCAAATTTTCTTTTTTTGTGCATTAAAAACCGTATAAAAACTCAAAATTAGAAAAACTTCTTTTACAAAAATTTTATGCACCAACATACCTGATTTAATGGAATTTTTTTGAAATTTTTCAAGAACTTTTTGTAAAAAAGTTTTCTTTTTTTCCTTCTCACGAATATTTGTCTTTTTATTTTAACCTTCCTTTATACACACACACACACACACACACACACACACACACATATATATATATATATATATATATATATATATATATATATATATATATAAACTACCTTAGCCCACAACATGGTTTGAAGAAGGATGTATAAACAATATTAGATCCCTAACCTAACAACTGAGGATATGAATTTGATCCCTAACCTGCCAATTGGAAATCTTTTTAATAGCATTTGATGAACACGATTAGATCTGTCACTTGAACAATATTAAATCCCTAACAATATTAGATCCCTAACCCACCAATTGGAAATCTTTTGAATAGCATTTGATGAACACGTTTATATATGGCCAAGGTTTGATAAAGAGTTAAATGTTTGAATAACATTTGATGAACAAGATATGTGGATATGAATTTGGGTTTGATTATTGTGGGATAATGTGTTTGTGTGTGTGCTTTGTGGGATACAATTAGGAGTCAATGTGTTCTGTAAATGTGTTCGTGTGTGTGTGATGACATTAAATAATGTCACTTTTATAGCATCATTTATCCCATCTAAATTTCCCATTTTGTATAATTATTGCATGAATTGATACTTAATCGCTTAAATTTGTTATTTGCAGTAATTATGGAGTAATTGGTGAAGTTTAGCTAAAAGGCACGCATTTTGGAGCTTAAACGAAGAAATCTAAAGACTACTGTTCTGACAACCTATACGACGTATCCAACAAGGAAGATACGGCGTATCTGTGCCTGCACTTCACAAAAACCATGAAGATTTGAAGTCCTATACGCCGTATCCAGTTTATTCTATACGCCGTATTGAAGATCAAGTGAAGAATATTCTAGGATATATTAATCGTGCTCCCTACTCCAATAAACCCCCAACACGCCATATTGAGTTCATCTAATATGACGTATCGATGATTTTCCAGAACCTATAAATACAAACCCTAAATACGAATTTTAGGGTGCCTATCTATACTTTCGAAACCCTAACCACAAAAGTCGATTTTTAGAAGAGAAGAAGAGCAAATAAGGTCAAGCAACGTGCTTCAATCCATAGGAAAACCCTTGTAATCATCTATACTCTAATAATCGTTCAATTTTTGGTATCATTCGTTTAACCCGGTTAGGTTACCTTGGTTGATTCGTTTATTATGTTTGTATTCGATACAATGGTTATTGGCTAATACCTTTAGGTATAGCCATGTTTATGATAATTTAATGTTTGGTTTGTTTATATCGATTGCTTAATTTATCGTTAATTGTTGATTATGTTTATCAATTTATACTCGTTTATGTGCTTAAATATGCGACCTATCATTCAACTGGATCTAGGAATGCAAAATATAGAGCTAGCTAGATGTCGGGATGGCTCTTCAAATCCACAATTTATATATCTAGAATTATAGGATCACAAATAATGACCTATCCTTGCCATTGGTTTAGTGAACAAGTTGGACTAGCAGGTGACCTGGGATCAACAAATGATGTTTTGATTCCCTTGGTAAGGACCCGGACAGTGGACTACTAGTATATAAAGAGCCATTAAGCAGTAAGTTAGTAAAGTCTCGTTGAGCTAGGGTTTAATAAGATCACCATTATTAATCTCCTAAGATAGATTATAATCAACAAAATGATGCTTTATGCGAATGCGTTTAATTGTGATAGAATTGGCGTGTCTAGGTTTTAGGAATAAGTACGCCCAAATCTATAAATGATATGCCCTTTTGGGATAAGCAATCATAGCACTTATAGACAAACCTGCGTTAGATTTGATTATTCATGGTTAATATGTTTTCCTTATAATAGGCTTGATGGCTCTTCTAACCTCAGTTTATCATCTTGCGTGTGTTATCGTAGCGAAAGTAGATTTAGGATACCACCAAACCCCATGCCAGTCTCTCAGGCTGAAAACCCCCCTTATCATTAGAATTAAGACTAACTTAGAATTAACATAGATTAGAACTAACATAGATAACTAACATACTGATAGACTTAAGAATTAACGCTCTCGCTCTTAGTGATCGACACTTTATTTACCAACTAACCTACAAATGATCGGGTACACTGCCCGTTAGTGTTTGTTAATAGGTAATTTCGGCTACATATAAATGTAAAACTTGATAATCAATTTAACTATACACAACAAAGCACATCAAGTTTTTAGAGCCCTTGCCAGGGAGTGAAGTTGTTTAATTTTTATTTTTATTACTATTTTGGTTCTAACCGAAATTAGTGTAAATTTTTTTGTATTTTTTTGAGTCTTAGTGTCGGATCATCCATTCTAACTGCTTGTTTTTTTGTGTTTGTGTGTTTTTAATTTTCAACATTATTTTTGTTTTTTGTACACTGTTTTGGTCGAATTATCGATTCGGCGTATTCACCAGTTGAATACGGCGTATCGACCTTTCACAACCAATACAGCGTATTCCATTCAAACAGTCAATAAGGCGTATTCAGTCAACTGAATACGGCGTATCGACCATGTGATACAGCAGCAGACTAAAATTTTTGTATTTCGTTTCCATGCTTAGTTTTCTTTATTTACTTTCTTTCGAGCATATCCTACTGATTGTTTGTCCTCTGTTTCAAGTAGTGCATGACAATGAGTTTGAACAAAGATCTCATCCAACCTTTTGATGAACCTGAACGAGTTTTTCATTCGAACCTTAAGCTTTTCAAGACATCGAGTCTTGATTATTCGAGTTCACCAGAATTTGATTTATTTTTTGAGTACAAAGATCAGTCCAAGGTAGAAGTTACTGAAACAATGACGGAACCAACTATGGAGGAATACATGACTAAGACCTGAGAAGGCTATGGATCAAGCATTTCTAGGCCTAAGATCAAGGAAAAAGACCACTTTAAACTAAAGGGCCAATTTCTCAAGGAATTGCGTAATAACACTTTCAGTGGATCGGATAATGAAGATGCCAATGAACATATTGAGAAAGTCCTTAAGATTGTTGACTTGTTTCATATCCATAACATAACTCAAGATCAAGTGATGCTTCGAGCTTTCCCTATGTCGCTTACTAGAGCCGCAAGTCGTTGGCTAAGGAATGAACCAACTGGTTTAATTACAACTTGGGAAATTTTTAAAGGAAAATTTTTTGAGCAAATATTGTCCATCTACCAAAACTGATAAAAAGATGGAGGAAATTAATAACTTCCAACAAGATCTTGATAAAACTATTTACCAAGCATTGGAACAATTCAAGGAGCTTTTATTGAGATGTCCTCAACACTACTTAACAGATATGCAGGTAGTGATCTCATTTTACAACGGATTGGATATGCCTACTAGACAGATTCTTGATTCCAAGGGTGCCATACCATCTATGAAAGCTGTTGATGCAAAGAAAGTCATCCAAGACATGGTTGATCATTCTTAAAATGGCATAATGAAACGTCTACTAGGTGTAGAAGTACTGAAACTTCTGATGGATTAGCTGCTATTCAAGCTCAGCTTAATAACCTTGGAAGGGGAATCAAGAAAGTTAATGAAAAAGTGTATGCTGCTCAAGTAGGGTGTGAATCATGTAAGGGACCTCACTACACCAAGGACTGTCCACTAAAAGAAGAAGGAAAAACACTCGAAGAAGCATATTACACTCAATTTGGTGTACCATTCCAACAAGGAGGACAATATAGAGCAGCGGCTCTAGGATTCTACCAAAGAAATAATAGAAACCCTTCGTATCAAGAGCGAAGACAAACAATGGAAGAATCGTTGAGCAAGTTTATGGCCGAATGTGCAAAATGACATGAAGAAAACTCCAACTTGATCAAGGAAATTCGAGCTTCCACCGATGCTGCTATTAGAAATCAAGGAGCCTCGATCAAAGCTTTAGAGATTTAAATCGGGCAAATGAGCAAGGTACTGCAAGAAAGGGGATCTGGAAATTTACCTGGCTCAACTAAAACAAACCCGAGAGATCATGTCAAGTCGATCTCGAAAACTGTTGAAACTAACACTACCCCGATACGCCGTATTAGACCCAGCTGATACGTCATATCAGGCCCACAGAACAGTAAGCTGTTTTTCAAGCCAAGACAAGCGACTATTTCCTTTCCTAGTTGTTTGTATGATGAATGCTATGATGAAGAGGAGGGATCATATGGACTGAAAGACTTGGATGCCTATTCAATTGGGACCACACTTCTCGATGACACCCTACCTCAAAAGGAGAAAGACCCAAGAAGTTTCATTCTCCCTTGTTATATTAATCATTTGTGTTTTAATAAAGCCTTAGCTGACTTAGAAGCTAGCGTTAGTGTTATGCCTTTCTCGACCTACACCAATCTGTGGTTAGGTGAATTAGCTCCTACCAAGTTGATCATTGAATTGGCTGATAGAATCGTGAAACGTCCCAAAAGAATAGCTGAAAATGTTCTAGTAAGAATTGATAAATTTGTTTTCCTAGTAGACTTTATCGTTCTAGACATGCCCGAGGATATTAGACCACTTTGATCCTAGGAAGACCTTTCTTGTCTACTGCTTATGCTAAAATTGATGTGTTTAAAAGAAAAATAGCTTTAAAAGTAGGAAACAAAAAATTGTGTTTAAAAGTGATAAACCTACTAGCCACATAATTAAGAGGGTCCATGTGTTAAGATTAAGAGAAAGGATGGAACTTGATTTAGAATATAGGCTAATGGGAGAAGCTTTAATTTTAAATATATCATTAGACGCATTGTATGGAGACTATATTGAACTAAATGATCTGAATGAACCGTTAGAGCTTAGGAGGAATCAAATTGTAGATTTAGGACCCACCATTGAGGAAGGTGAGGTTGTTGATGAACCTATGGAGTATTTAGTCGAAACTAGGCGTGATAATGAGATCATTGATGGATTTGACGAATACCCTAGTTATTGTGACTTTGATAGGAAGATCCATATCGACTGCACTTATAATCTACAGTTTTCATGCATGATAGGTAATGAACATGTTAATGTTAATTTCTTCCCTCTATTGTCTATCAATGTTATGTCTAAAAGCTTTTATAATTCGATAATGAAGGACAAGATTGAATATAAGGGGGAAAATGTAGTTGGAGCTTTTATGAATGTACCTATTTTTGTTGGAAACTTTTCTGTTGTAACAGATTTTGTAGTCGTAGAAAACATGGATGCTTACCATGATGAAGAAATGGGTGATATCATTGTTGGAAGACCATTTTGTAGAGAAGCATGTGTCAAAGCAAGGCGGTTTGATGGAATGATCACCATTTATTATAGGAACAATAGTGTAACTTACCAAATGACGCGATCACATCTGAGGTTTAAACACCCAACTAATGTGCAATGTAACAAGATGCGGCCATTGCTGAAGGTAAGTACACGTGATAAGTTGAGAGGTACTTCGCACCCATATCAATTGCTATAAGTGAGTTCTACAAAAGAGTCTTGAATTTGGGACCGAAATACATAAAGAACGAGAAGGTTGAAGAATGGCTCACACGTTGACACGTGAGTGTGCACGAGATGGAATGAAGAATCTGAAGACAAGTCTAACTTGAAGACTTTGCTGTAAATAAAAGTGCTTGCTGGGAGACAACCCGAAATGTATTTTCTAAATTTTTATCGAGTCTGTCTTCCCATTTAATCGATACGGCATATCCAACCTCAATGGATATGGCGTATTGATCTACCTAGACGTTATCAGTCTTTATTTTTCCACATTTAAGCATTATTGTCGGACTTGTCTATACGGCGTATTCATAAATATGATATGGCGTATTTGACAATCTGACCCGTACCCTAGATACTTTTTACAGGTCTCAATACGGCGTATCCTGGTTTTGGGATACGACGTATCGACTTCGTGTACAGTTTTTTGTTTTTGTTTTTGTTTTCTAACTGTCGAATTCCGGAGATAGAATTGCATTAGTTTTTCTTATATCTTATACATGGCCTTACTGGAACATAATGAACGACTTTGGTGAAGTATTTATATTCTAATATATTATAATTGAAGTCTTGGAAAGAATTCTATGATTTGCCCAGCATGTATCAATATTTGGAGAAGTTAGTCAAGTGGATAATTCACGTAAAATAGTGTGTATTAATCATGCGGGGATACAGACCCCATTTACAAAAGAACACACAATCTTGCTCGAGAAACGTACATGGAGGATCATAAAACCGAGAAAATCACAGAGGAGTTTGCACGTACTAGATTCTTTTAATTTCTATCAAATAATGTAATTATTTTAAACAAAGAGGTCGATATAGATCTTCAGTGTGGGGGGGGGAGAATTTGAAGACGCTTAACTTGTTTATATTTTTCACAATAAAAAGCATAAATTTAAGTTTTTTTTAGCATAACACTTTTTGAAATTATTAGTTAACAATACCCACAACACATACCTTTAAATCCATTTAATTAATTCCATTTGTGAGGATTTAGCCTTTCTGTTTCTCGCAATTTTACCCCTAAATTCTACAAAAATGTAAGTGTGCCAGTGACTGTAGTAAACTATAGAACTTGGCTTGGTATATCTATCCGAGACCACCAAAACAAGTACTATTTTAAATAGATGGAGTGACTTGTCTAAACAGGTAAATTTCTAGGATTACACCAAAAAAGCCTAAATATGTTGTGATATTAACTAACCATAACGGTTAGTTAACCCCAATATAAACTCTTTTGTTTACTCTCATTTTTAGAGTCAGATTCCCCTAGAAAAACCTGTTGAGCTATTCCTTTTTTTTCACCATCAAATAAATGTTTTGTTACACCTTTACACCTTAGCCTACCTATTAGATTAAGTCCTATTTCGGTTGCTAGTTGCTTTTATGCAAAGTATTGTATTTCATGTGTTCGCGTACATATTTTTTTTATCTTTGGTTAGGTTGGGAAATTGCACAATGCAATGGGAATGTGAAAGTAGTGTATATTTTTAGTCTTTGATTTTTGTGTGTTTTACTACTTTTACAATTATTTTTATATCCGAAGTATGGAGGATTATTGATGAGGTGTCATTTTATAAACTATTTCGGGGTCATTTAACCCCCTAAATCATGCAAATATGCCTAGATTATGTGCTTAATTGTTTGTTTTCAGGTTTTTAGCACTTGGATGGCATTTGAAGGAAATACACATGACTTGGGCTCATTTGGAAAAGAAACAGACAAGACTACGACTCTACACCATTTATCTTGAAGAATTATGCATACAAAGCGTGGAGACGGCGTCGCAGGCTTCAAGCGACGGCGTCAAAATTTTCATGGTCACGGCGTCATTGATTTGACGACGGCGTCAGGACATAGCCGACTTAAAATGGCTCTAGAAGATTCCACTTGGCGACGGCGTCATGACTACTACATGACGC